>BGPR01002800.1:112505-124768 GCA_013235015.1 Araneus ventricosus | reverse complement strand
TCCAAGAAAATGGAGAATCCTTTTTTATTGACGATATTCATTGTCTGACTGGTATTTATAAGTTAATTAAAATGAATATTGACTGTACGGGACACAAATGGACAGATGTATCATTAAATTTGCAATTGAAGAAAATGATGTACAAAATCCAAGAAAATGGAAAATCCTTTTTTATTGACGATATTCATTGTCTGAAATTAATTAATTAAATTAATTAAAATGAATATTGACTGTGCGGAGCACAAATAGACAGATGTATGATCAAAATCGAAGAAAATGGAAAATCCAAGAAAATGGAGAATCCTTTTTTATTGACGATATTCATTGTCTGGCTTGTATTTATTAAATTATTTAAAATGCATATTGACTGAAGATGCTGGCGTGTATTTAAGAATGATTCGTTTAGGACAGTTGCATCAGGTGACGACTAGTGAAATTTATCATTAAAGAAGTACACTGGTTTCCCTTAATTTAGGAAAAGTAACAAAAACAGCAATTATTCAAAAGTCTGCATGTTAATTTTAATGAAATTGAGATAAAATATGCAGGTGATTAGTAGCATAAAAACAAACTGCCAGGGGATTCATTTGTCTTGGAAATTAACACATGCAATAAAATCAGAATGTTTCTGTGTCCGATGCGCAAAGGCGCATTTGCGCACATCATTAACTAGTGGAATTTCCGCACACATTGTAGGTTTACTGGATCTTAATTACCTTTGGCAGGAAAACTTGGCGAACAACTAGAGGGGCAATAGAGAATGCATACTTGTCGTTCTGATAAAAGAGTGATTGATGGATGAGGGTTCTTTTCTATGGGTTAATCACCACTTTACCAAGGGAATATTGATAATTACCTTTAACCCCTACCGCGAAAGCCACGCCAAATCATATAGACATCGATAAAGTTTACAATACTGCAACCTTTCGAACGCTTGTGCGCAAAGGACACTACTTAATGACTTAGCGCTAATGAGGCTGTGCGCAAGTTCCCCAATACCATCAGAATATGGATGTGTCAGTTTAGTATCGGAAAAATATCTTTTCATAGAATATCATGAACTCAAGCAGTAATGTAGCATACATTGCTGCTTGGAGCTTGTGTCAAGCAGTACTCATCTCCCTAAATCATCCCAAATATACTCCATATGAATCAGGTTCGGCTATTACGCTGACCACTCCATATACTGAATTGCTTGCTGCTGCGGTTAATCACTCTTGCTACGAGTCCTGTGTGATCTAGATTTTCTGTCTGGTGGAATGAAATTAACGCCTAGTGTGCTGTTAGAAAGGCTACATTAACATCACTATCATGCCCATAGACGTGAGCTATCGCGGTTCACAATTTACACAAATTACAAGTAACACACAAATTTTTCCAAAAATAAAAGTTTTAATCACCATTGTTTTGTTCAGTATATTAACGTCCCATTTTGAAGCAATACGAGAACTATTTGGGGAAAGACCTCAGAATTTCGAACCGGGGTCGGCTGACGGGGAGAAGACCTGATCCGGCAACTCTTCTTCAAACTTCCATGCTATAAATACAGTAACCTCTCACTTATACGCGCTCTCTTTTATGCGCGTTTTTTTCGTGGTCCCGGCCAGGGGTATAGGAGAACAATGATAACACTTATTCATTTATGCGCCGCACTAAAAACGCACCTCTCACTTATGCGCGTCTCAAAAATTTTCTTAGTTCAAAAAGTTCTTTTCAGCAGAACAGAATCCCTTTTTGTTCTGCTTCTAGGAATGCATTCCCTCGCCCTTACCCAATTGTTCAAATTCCAGGAACACGTCCCTCTAACTTATACACAGGGGTGAACGTGGGGGTTCTTGTGATGGACGTCAGTAAAAGTCGCATTTATAAAGCAGCCAATTAGAGATGTTTGTACGGTACGTAGCGAGTGGCATTGATTGCTAACGAAAAAACCATCTTTGGAGTTTTGGTTAGCTTTAAAATGGCGAAAAGAACGAAATTATCGTATTCGTTTAAAATGGATATTATTAAAAAAATTGAAGAAAATACGTGCACCTCAAAAAAAGCTATAGCGGAGCATTTTAATGTCCCAGAATCGACACTGAGAGAGATTTTAAAAAATCTGGATCATTTCCATCTTCTTTGTGTTCTTAAAAATAATTAACGGAAGTTATACACGTATTTGCATTTTTAAACTAATCTTATTTACATTTTTCTTTAGTATATACATAGTGTTAATTAACAAATAGATGTACACTGTATTGATGTTTCACTTTTAAGCTCCCTTTTGTGATTTTTCACTTATGCGCGTTTTTTCCGCTGTCCCCTTCGCCCGCGCATAAGTGAGAGATCACTGTTTGGAGAACATTTCACCCTTATCATCAGTTTTAAAGTGCACCAGGCCCCAATACACAGCGGTTCTTTGGTAGAAGCGGGTTTCGAACATGGAATCCTCAGGTTCCAAAGCCAAGACTTTCCCACCTCCAAATCTGACCCTTTTACCTTAGATCACTTCAGCCACTTACCAAGTTTTTCTGTGAAATGCATAAATTAAAAAGTATCCATAACCATTAAATCCATTCGAAACTTTCGAATATTCAACTGTAGCCAATGCACAAGCTCCGTGTGCAGAGGAGAAAACAGGAGAAGACCTCGTTCGTTAGCTTGCGCATGCGCAGAGATTGCTTCCAGTACGCAAGTAAAACAGGGGAAAAGTGATGTAATCCTTCCGCGTGCACAGAGATTGCTACCAGTCCGCATGCGTATGGAGAATCGGATTAGAAAAATTAATTATGCAATTTGAACGCCTTTTTCGTTACCGATTCAAACGAAATTTGGGCACAGACCTATAATTAATATTAGCAAACGTCATACCAATTTTTATTTATCTAAGCCAAAGGGTTTAGGAGATGTAATTTTTACAAGTACGCGATTATACAGACCGACAGACAGTCACCCCTTTGACGGATTTGGCCCAAAATTTGATACGGACCTACATACATGATGATAAAACTGTGTACCAAATTTTATTCATCTAGCTATTCAAGTTTTTCAGTTATAGTGTTCACATGACCGCGGACAGACAGACTTCCCGTGGACGGATTTTGTCCAAAATTTGACAGAAACCTAAAACTTATGTTTAAAGACCACATACTAAATTTCATCCCTGTAGCTCTAATAGTTTTCGAGTTATCGTGTTCACAGACACACAGACAGACATAATTCCAAAATTGTGTTTTTCGGACTCAGGGAGGTCTAAAACATGGAGATTCGTCAAAATCTCGAGTTCGAATTTTTTGACGATTACAATACTTTCTCCTTGTATACTTCGTATACGAGAAAGCAAAAATTATTTAGTCTCTTGTTGGATTGTTGAAATCAAATATTCAGTTAAATGCATTCACAAAATAGAAAAGATGATTTTCTGATGTGACACACAGCGCAATCCCGATTATCCGGGTTAATCACCGGGAGGGGTCGCACGGACAATAGAAAGACACGGATAATCCGAAAACTCCTTTTTATTAAAGAAAAAATCAACATCAGTACAAAAATATAAAAATTACTTACATTTGCATGCTGTATAACATCAAACTAGGAATTTTCCTTTTAATATTTGCTGCTTAAAAAAAATCTGTAATGATTCTTTACTTCTGCTGTTTGTTCATATCTTGTCGTATATCGACACATCTTTTACGAACCGCAGTAATGTCACCGTAATCAAATCCTCTTTGTCCCATATAATCTAACAAAGTTTCCACAGATTGTAGAGCAGCAGAATGAGAAATTGTATTTCCCTCATTTAGTACATCTTCTGCATCATTACCAGCTGATTCTCCATTATCAAGTTTTTTAAGGATTTCTAATTTTTGTTTAACATTTAAAACGTTTCGTTTTCGTTTCACATCACTCCTTTTTCACCAGTAAAAAATTTCACGCTACAAACTGACGATAAACAAGACGCAAAAACTAAAGGAACACGTGCGAAAGTGAAAGAAGACGAAGAAGTTAAAGAATGACGTGTCGGGAAGAAGTGTGTTCGTACGACAATGAGCAAGCAGGAAGTGGGTGATTCATTTCTCGGAAAATTGGGGGTTGAACCGGTAGAGATTACACGTGGAGGAAGGAAAAAAATATATTCTTTAGCCTCCGCCGTCACGGCTCACTAGTTTCACGGAATGAATCTCTCGAACGAACATCAACATCGATTTTACATGCATGATAAGCGTGAAAATGTTTCTCTTTAAATTTTTTGTGAGTCGGGAATGAGCACGGATAATCCGCAAACCGGATAATCCGCGCACGGATAATCGAGAGTATACTGTATTTACAATTTACTGTGCTTCTTTGGAAGATGATACACATCCATATATCAATTATCTACAATGTTTTAATTTTTCTTCTACATTATGCTTTAAAATAAACTTAGTATGCTATGTCAGAAGTCGGTGAAAAATCTTCTCAACTAATGCCTTATTCATCACTTTAGGCTTTGTGTTAGTTGAAAAACAGAGATATATAGACAAGAGAAATAGTATAGGACACTGTCGTATTTCAGTGTATAAAATAGGTTCTTATACTTTTTAATCCTCTGACCAGAATATCGGCCATTAGAACAGCTAAAGTACATGTTAAATATTCAGATGTTGTACCGGTAAGAGGGTTAATTTTTTGCATTATATTATTATTAGTTATACATATCAATATAGTTGAAAAAGTAGAGATTATTTATAGATTGAACCTGTGTATAACGATACTGTCTATGACGATAAACCTTCCTATAACGATATGTTCTTTGGTTTCGTCGGAATTCCTATCTACTCAATATATTCTGAACCTCTCTATAACAATAGTCACGTTTTATATGCACCTTCTATAACGATAATTTTACCCTATAGATACACTTAACACGTGCAATTTGTGTTGGAATAATCATTAGCAGCAAAATGTAGGAGAAATCGATTAGCAGCTGGAATTGCAATGATAGTATCAGTTGGACACTGTACATGTACCTACCGCAAATCAAGAGCGTTGCTAATATTCGACACTGCGGTTTGAGGGGAAAGTACTGAGAAGAAGTGTCAGAGAAGACATTAGCGATACTCTTGCTCTGCGGGAAGTACATGTACGGTGTCTAACTGTTATCACTGTACTTCAAGCGGCTCACCATTTCTCCGGTGTTTTTCCTTTAGCAATTTGTCCTACACATCTGCAGCAGGGCTTAGCAAACTGGTACATTGCAATACCGATTTTTTCCCTTGGAAAACGACATCACATGGTCCAGAATGTAGATAGTAGCAGAATCTGGGGAAAGAGCTAGAAACCAGAGCCTATTATAACACGGTGACGGAGGGAGCGATTGGAATATGCACAGATATTATTTGTCTCTATTTTCACGTGCAATCGAACTTGTTCATTCGCAATTAAAACATCTGAACTCCTTAAATGTACTGAAGCATATGTGTATGCAAGTTTCATTTGCTTCATCAAGCCAGAAACAAAATTAACAAACTATTTTGAATAACATTATTACGAAAAAAATTGTGCTTACTTCTCCCTTTTATGCATACTTCTATTGTTATTAAATATTTTTATTGAAATTCTCTCTTTGAAGTTCTTAAAAAAGTTTTAAGGTGTCCGACTGGTTTAAAATCGTCGTTTCTGATGAAATTATCAAAAAAATATTTATGACTTAATTTTGCAGCCTGTTTAACCAGTTTTCTAAAACTGTCTCACTTTTTACTCTACGTGAATTACAAATGGAGTTACAGCTGTTTTATTACCGAACTGTAAGCATTATTTTATGTTGCATGAAAACTTTAAATCTGTGTCCTGAGAAATCATATTTTTGAGGAAAACAGCCGACCGAAACAATGATTTCTCAAAATGTTATTCAAGTATTGAGATGAAATTGTCTGAGATTGTTTTCTATAATATGCTCGATGTTTTCCTCTAAAAACTAAGGTCAATTTTAAAATCAAGTATTATTTTTAAGTGCTTAAATATAAACGAAAAGCATTTTTTATGAAAAATTACCAGTTTAGTAACTATGTTCAGCTACATCTCAAAACTATTTTGAAGTACAAGAAATATTTTACAGCATAACACAGATAACTGTCTTAAAAATGTATTCCTACAAGGATTTATGTATATTTAGAATATGATTTTTGTCTATGGCTGTTAGTGTAAGGCAAATATTTTAGTCATTTTTCTTCAAATTTCTCAGTTTTTTTAAAAAAATATTATTTTAAAAGCCTAATTTTACAATATTTTCATAGTTTTAAAACATATGCAGTTGAAAAATTTATATAAGTTATTTTTCCAAAAAATGTCTCCGAACACAGTCGGATACCTTAAATAATTTAAAGTTCTTAAAGTACAATTTTATATCAGCGAGTATTGTAAGATGAATCACTAAGCGTAATGATATTAATTATTGTATTAGTAAGTGCACACGTACATAAATATTGGATGCGAAAATGTTCAAGATAACCTGTCGATAACAATATTTTTTCTAGGTCCCTACAATATCATTATAGACAGGTTTTCCTACATACGCAGTAACAATAACTACTAAATTTTAAGTTTAAAAAGAATAAGAAACAAGCGTGCATTTAGCTTAAGATAATTCATTCCTTTATTCAGAAATTTTTTGTCCTGTTTTAGAGCTACAATGGCGTGTGGTATCTGAGGAAGAATCGCCATTTTGGTTCTTTTCCAATTTTCTTCCATTTTGCTGTCATTCTAATTGTATTTGTCGCTCTAATTTGCTTTTTTGTGTTTTATATTAAGGTTTTATTAATGTTTATTTTTTATAATTTTTAACTTAATTTTTGAAGTTCTAATTTTGTTTTCGTGTAATCTATCAGAAGCAGCTGCATATACGCCTTTCTCTATAATGCAAAAGAATTTTTATTAATTTTTAATTCTATTTCTTTTAATAATTTAATTTAATTTAATTTTCGATAAATTTTATCAATTGTTACTGTTAGCTTAAGATAAAGTATAACATATAGACACTTATTTTCAAAGAAATAATCTGAAGCACCGAGAACTACTACTAAAGAAGATACAAGCCAATTTCTTTTATCGATTCTGTTTCTGCTCGGCGTAGCGTAAATAGGTACACTGATTAAAAGATGGTTTGCTAATTTTTACCCCAAGAAGCTCTTTTTGAGAGGCCTTAAAATAGCAAGCGAAGAGTTCCCCGATATGTTTGCTTCACTGCAGGAATACTAATTACCAGCAAAGTCGGAAACTTGGAGAAATGCTATTCAAGAAATTTGCATCAGCGGAAAGGATGCTAATTTCTGCTTCACATCTCCATGCAGCTGCAGTTATTTTGCAAGTTTAATCAGCTGCAGCTCGGTCATTATTTATACGGAATTGGCAAGAAGCATAATATTGCTTAATATTAGAAAGATGTCTGAGGAAGCGTTGTGCGGTTGCCTTATTAGCAAAGAGCACTCGAAACGAGGAGATATTGCTTCATGCATATTTATTGAGCTCTTTGGTGAATTCATTTCTTGTCTGTATCATTCCCTGCATTACACAGAATATTATCTTCCAGATTATTGTTATCTAAGCATATTAAGTAATAGACGCCGAGATGCAAGTTCAGTAATTTTGAATGGCACAGATTAACAAGTAATATAAAAAATTTTTTAAAGTCAATTCCTACTTAGGTCAACAAAGAAAAATTTTATTTCAGAGGTCAACAAAGAAAAATTTTATTTCAGAATTTTTTCTCCCATGTAGAACTAAAATTAATTAATTAAATTTAATTAATGAATTAATATTTGAAAAAACTGTGTTAACATCAAGTGTCATCCACTTCAAGTTTAAAAGAATGTATTTGAACTTGAGTGGATGAATAAAAAGTATTTTATTAACGATTGAATCTTGAAAATTCCCTTTGTCGCCATGTCTCCAAAATGGTCGCCAAATTTGTTGCCAAGTCTAGCATCTTATCTAATTAAAAATTTAATTAATGAATTAATATTTGCAAAAACTCTATTAAAACTCTATTATTGTCATCCACTACAAGTTTTAAAAAATTAATTCAATCGTTAATAAAATACTTTTTATTAACTAATCGTTAATAAAAAGTATTTTATTAACGATTGAATCTTGAAAATTCCCTTTGTCGCCAAAGTCACCAACTTTGCCGCCAAGTCTCCAAATTGTCGCCAAATTTGTCGCCAAGTGTAGCATCTTATATAATTAAAAATTTAATTAATGAATTAATATTTGAAAAACTGTATTAACATCAAGTGTCATCCACTACAAGTTTAAAAAAAATGTATTTGAACTTGAGTGGATGAATGAAAAGTATTTTATTAACGATTGAAAATTTGAACAAGATCTATTAATATACATAGGGAGAGTGTGAACTAATAGTTGGAATTGAAGAAAAAAATCATAAAGTCTTTTTTAACATATCCAATAGGGAGAATAAAGAAAGTAATCAACATTACCCTCTGACAAAAATACATGAAAAAATGACGCCTTCGTGAACATTTCAGAAAACAAAGATTTTCTTTTGCACTAAAGCCAACAAACGAGACGTTCATGTTAGGTTAACGTCCTGTTCAACGGAACGATGGTCCAAAGGATGGCTACCGTTGAAGGGTTTTCGGAATTCGAGCCATGGTCTGTTGGTGAGGACGGCATTTGAGCAGAGCTACGACAGATTAAATATAAGACAGGACTAAATGAGCTTTCGGTAGAAACGTGCCTCGAACACGAGATCTTCTGATCCCGAAGTTATACATTTACCAATAGGCTACCTTAGTCCTCGGCGGATGACAAGGACTTGGCTTTAAGCCTCATCATTGTCATTATCCGCATTTATTTCTAAAATGTCATTACTTATTAACTGTAGTTAGATTAACATCACAATTTGACGTTATTCAGAGCTATTTTGGAACGAACCTTGTAATTGTGATCCCGGCAGGGATGACAAGCCACCCGGCATCTCCTGCCCAAACAACCGCATCACAGAAGGGGTAGGATGTTTGGCCCTCGACAGATTTAGCGTGCATCAAACTCGTATACACGGCAGATCTGTGCAATCGGATCTCAAAGCCGAGATTCTGCCATAAAATCACAGCGGTGCTTACCAATTCTAATTTGAAAATTAGAATAGAATTTGTTAAATCGATACGTAAAACAATTCAAAGTGCTTCGTAAATGTGTGATTCAATTAATATTGCTTAATTATAGATGTACTGTGAGACATCGTTATAAGGAACCCTCAACACACCGACACAGACGTTCGCTATAACCGAGGGTTCATTATATTCGATTTCTCAAATATTGGCTACAGAAGATTTCCTATAATCCTAAATCCCTTCCCTTAAGTTTTTATTTAACCTCCTAATTAGATGCCACCACCGATTTGGTATATTTTTTATTATCTGAATCTGTTAAAGAGATGGAAAAGGATACTTGAGACATTTAAGAGTGATCAGGTGGTTTTTGTATTTAAAATTAATTGTTACGTTGACTTAATTACAGATTTAAATAGCGTTCGGGTACAAAAGAGCCGAACGTATGACATACTACAGCGACAAAGAAGGGATTAATTGCTTTTCTGCATTGAACAAATTAATTACTTTAAATTGTAATTAGTAGTGGGCTATCATAAATTAATATAAATGTTTGTTATTAAAAAGGTAAACAGTGAAATTAATCGCACTTTCATTTATTTCTCTAAAGTGTGAAAATAAGGAGTGATTTTCGTTAAAGAGCTGAAACAAACTAAGCTTAAAAAGTGGAAATTTTAGTTAATTATATCCAAATTCCTTGCTTGGAAGATAGTTATAAGCATATGAAAATATAATAGTGGCATAGGAGTTCGATAGGGATTATTTGAAAAGTTCGTTATAACTGATATATCGTAATATCTCGGGTTCGTTATATCGGGGTTTGGCTGTATTAGAAATGACAGAACGGATTGAATTGAAATGTAAGAGGCAATTTATTCATGAAAATGGTATTGACTCGAATAATCTTTTGATAAATAAAATTAAATCATCTATAAACAAGACTAGGGAAAGCAGATTTTCGGTTAAAATACAGAGGTTAATCTTCCATTTATTTTTAAGAAATTGGTTGCATTTTGAATATCCATGTTAAATTGTTGCATTTCAGAACAAAGCAAATGCGCAATACGAATGATCTATTCAATTTCTAAATAAATAACTTAAGACCACAAAGCTGTATCAATTTACTAATGCAACCAGACAATCTAGTATTTTCTCAATTTATCCTTTCAGTTGGGTTTTCAGTTTCTTAAAATCTTATTTCAATGAAGAAACATAAACAAATGTTCTCTTTATTTTTGTAAAAAATTTTGATTCAGCGTAAAGGTATTTCAGTTACAGAATCCAGATCGCTTTCCATTTTCTTAAAGATATGAGAAAACTGAAAAGCAATAAATAAACGATCTCTTTATTTTTGTATAAAATTTTGATTCAGCGTAAATGTATTTCAGTTACAGAATCCAGATCGCTTTCCATTTTCTTAAAGATATGAGAAAACGGAAAAGCAATAAATAAACGATCTCTTTATTTTTGGATAAAATTTTGATTCAGCGTAAATGTATTTCAGTTACAGAATCCTGATCTCTTTCCATTTTCTTAAAGATATGAGAAACAGAAAAGCAATTTTCAGAGACGGCGCGGCAAGAAAAAGTTAAAAACTTACACTGGAAAGTTCATGATTATAAGGTCACATGTTGGAAACTAGTTTATTTCATTGTTCACTTTTTATGCGCTCCTAATCGCCACTAGACACGCAAAGTTTTATAGTTACTGTACTAGAAACGGTACTGGAGTTTTGTGACAGAAACATATAGCATATGTGACCTAGTTTATGAAAAAATATTAAAGATGGGAGGTTTCTGTTTTGCAGAAATAGTCTCTTTTTTCCAAATCAATCAGACGTTGTCATATCACGTTATGATTTTAATTTGTCTTTTGAAGTAAAGTAAGGTATCTGAAAACATTTGACAATCTTGAAGTCGGACCAGACGTAATTTTTAAATATTTGAATTTTAAAGTGGCTTCTAAAATATTCTTCCATCAATTGCTCAGCAAAATTTGATACTACAAGACGAAAATTTATGTTATTGATGAGCATATTGTAACGAAATTGTCTTGTGGGTTACGTGAATGCTATCTAATAAGCAGGATTAAAAAAATAAAGTTCTTTATTTTACAAATATTCCAAGCAAGGAAACGTAGCACAAGTATTAACACAGCACTAGTTAAAATTCACAACAGAGACTACCAATAAATCTCAACACGGCGCTCAAAGGTTTCCTGTTAACTCACCAACTTGCTTGCTGATCAAATTCCAACTAACTCTTCTTGGCTTGAGAGCTTGCCTTTATACTTTTCAACAGGAAATGACTTCATTACGTAGGAAGTGACGTAATCTTCAGAAAGTTCATGAAACCAGTAGAAATAGGTTGAAAGTTCGAGCTCCTTCTAGAAAATTCTCTTTGTCGCCAAAGTCGCCAAATTTGTCGCCAAGGTCGCCAAATTCCTCGCCAAGTCGCCAAGTTTGTCGCCAAAATTAGTATCTCAGGGAAACGACTTTATAGCTTTGTAACAATATGTAATTTTTAATATAACCAAATAAAAAATATATAAGAATTTTGCAATTTTTCATATTGGCTGTGCTTAGTTTTGCTCTAAAATGCAAAAGTATTCAAATACTTACTGTGAATATATTTGAAAATGAACTAAAAGTCTCAAAAAAGGGGACTGCTAATAATTTAAATTTTAAATTCTCAGCATTCTGCATTTAGATTCTCCGTTCTTGTACCGAAAACCTACAAAGAGGTGTAAATATCCGTTTGAATATATTTGAAACGTTATTTGCTTGCTTTAAAATCTTTTAATTGGATAGATAAATTTACATATGAGGAAGGTAAAAAGTTAAACATTTATTTGATCTATTGCTTGTCTAATGCGAGTTAATTTCACTTTTTTTTCATTTTATTGCATAACATCTGCAAACATCAAGAAATGATTTGAAAATTAAGTTATATGAATATTAAACGAGCTAGAATTTAGAGATAGATTTAATCAGATTCTATATGTCTGGCACCTAAAAGAACATGTATAGGAATTGAATCGTCAAGAAAAGTTTTGGAAAGATCTATGTTACACTGCATTCAAAAATTAAACTCTTATAGATATTTACGTTCACATGCAACACCAACGACAGTAAGGGGCATCGAAAGCGTATGTCGATTTCATTGAAAATTTTCA
>BGPR01002800.1:62092-84231 GCA_013235015.1 Araneus ventricosus | reverse complement strand
ACTGGCATTTCGTTCTTATTGGATAAACTATACTGTCATTTGCATCATTACAAAAAGTGATAGCATTAGTGACTGGCATTTCGTTCTTATTGGATAAACTATACTGTCATTTACATTAAAACGGGAAGGAGAGTCATCATAACTGTTTTGAACGATCCCACTTCGCTTTCTTAAGTAAGTTTAATCTAACTGATAAAAGTTTGGAAAATCGCTTTTCCGTGAGAGTCAGAATGGAAAAATTAATGTTAATATTATATAAAGAACTTACCACCGAAATGCTTGTATGCAATTACCGTTAAAGAGATCTTTTATAATGGGGCGTCTTGGTTTATCGCATTTTAATAATAAGCCGGGAACGATTAAGTGTCTTGTCTCTCGGATAAATACTCCACCCTTTACACGGGTCCATCCGAGAGAATTAACATCCAGCTTTGTTCCAGTGCATTGTTGTGACACTAAGTTAATCAGCCACCCCACCGGGGAAATTCATCTGCTATCTGCTAAAGGGCTTTCAATATCTCGTGCGCGCTTTTCAACTGGCTGCACATAAGGGGACTTCTTAATCCAATTTGAAGCTGCGACGTCCATGCATAACTAACGAGTATCTACTTACTATTTTATCAATAATTACTCTATATTCTGCGATGTCGAGCTTAAGGTTAGGCATACAATGGATGTTGAGGCATTGCTCTAACGATGGGACATATTTTTAGATCTTCTGTTGTCTTATTAAATCAAATTGTTTAAAACTCGAAAGGGAGGATTTTCTCCATCGTTTGTTGCTCGTTATTTTTCATTTTCTTCGTAAAATTTCGAGGATCAATATAATTTGATCTTACAATTTGTTTTAAAGATTTTACATAAAATGTTGAATCGCAAGTAATGCGACACCATCTTTTTCCCCAATGCCATTTTTATTATTTTAAGATATCACTAGCCTTTGATATGGTAAAACCTTCCGACAATTCGCCAGCCACAACCACTCGATGGATTTTGACAATTCCTTTTTAATTGAAAGATTATGACATCTAGATATGTCATCAAAGGTCGTCTGCTCTTCTTCACAATACTCTATAGTGATTTCGATTTCGTTCGAAAATGGGAGTTGGTCGGGGGTAGACGACCTTCGATCACATATCTAGACGTCATAAGCTTTCATATGAAATAAAAATTTTCGAAATCTGTCAGGTGGTTGTTGCTGGCGAACTGTCCAAAGGTTTTTCCCCATAAAAAATTCTTCATCGAGTCCGCCAGCCTCAACCACCTGACCGATTTTGAGAATTTTTGTTTCATATGAAAGCTTATGACGTCTAGATATGTCATCAAAGGTCGTCTTCCCCCACCCCCATTTTCGAAAGAAATCGGAAAAACATTTCTCCACCACACATACATTCTTTATATGTTTTTCCGATTTCGTTCCAAATTGGGGGTGGGGGCAGGCGACCCATGATGACATATCTAGACGTCATAAGTTTTCATATGAAATAAAAATGAACGAAATCCATCGAGTGGTTGTGGCTGGCGAATTGTCGGAAGGTTTTTTCCCATAAAAAAATCTTCATCGAGTCCGCCAGCCTCAACCACCCGACCGATTTTGAGATTTTTTGTTTCATATGAAAGCTTATGACGTCTAGATACGTCATCAAAGGTCGTCTTCCCCCACCCCCATTTTCGAAAGAAATCGAAAAAACATTTCTCCACCACACATACATTCTTTATATGTTTTTCCGATTTCGTTCCAAATTGGGGGTGGGGGTAGGCGACCCATGATGACATATCTAGACGTCATAAGTTTTCATATGAAACAAAAATGAACGAAATCCATCGAGTGGTTGTGGCTGGCGAATTGTCGGAAGGTTTTTTCCCATAAAAAATTCTTCATCGAGTCCGCCAGCCTCAACCACCCGACCGATTTTGATAATTTTTGTTTCATATGAAAGCTTATGACGTCTAGATATGTCATAAAAGATCGTCTTCCCACAACCCATTTTCGAACGAAATCGAAAAAACATTTCTGCACCATACATTCTTTATATGTTTTTCGATTTCGTTAAAAAATGTGGGTGGTTGCAGGCGACCCTTGATGACATATCTAGACGTCATAAGCTTTCATATGAAATAAAAATGAACGAAATCTGTTGAGTGGTTGGGGCTGGCGAATTGTCTGAAGATTTTACCATATTATTTTAAATATGTAGATAATATCGCACTTTTAAAGTTACGCTGACTTTACAATCGATTTAGAAATACAGAATCTTTATTAAATGCATTAAGTAGACATCGATTAACGAACAGTTAGGATTGCGAAGAAATCGGACAAAGAACACTTCTACAAAAGAATTTCATATTCGGCCAACAAATATGTCAGTACCCACATAGCAGGAAAATAACCGAAATGGGATAGTTTCCTTACCTCTTTCAATTGCACTATATTTATCAAAACAATTTACAAGAACTAAGCATTATGTACTTCTTTGACAAAGCTGATACAAAAAATACGCATTTTGACGAATCACATGAATGGCTTGGTGGTATAAAAAATTATGACCAAGTGTGAAGGTGTTAAAACTCCCCAAAAGGGAAGGAAGTGAGACTAAAGAAACCGCAAGATTATGTATGCATACCCTGATGTTACTAGTAGTAGTCAGAAATTATATTTTGTAAATTTTTGTGTTTGAATTAGTGAAATTTCTATAAATATCTCTAATGATAGATTATCGAATAATTCAGATAGCGAAATTGACATTATATATCATATTCATACATATTTATCACGAAATCAGATTTTATTATTATTGTGTCTTGTAATTGAATTAATAAAATTTCCATGAAATTCTGTGGAAAACTAATAATAGCTAGAGAACAATTCGGTTATCAAACATTGCAATCATTGAACGGATTACGTTCGTTATCCCTTAAAAAGCACCTACCCTACTGCATATGCTCTTTAAAAGAATGTTTAAAACGTTTTCAAATAAAATGTTTTCCAATTATTATAAATATATAAATACCTAAATTTTCTAAACTTCTCAGAGTGAGAATCCATTCAAGTTCATTTTAGTCACCGATTAGATTGAATTTGATTGCACTATTTGTATTGTACTAGTCTGACTTGTACATTTGCATTGGTTGGAAATTCATGTAATATATGCAAGATTATCGTAACTAGCTTTGTTCTTATATATTACCGGCAATGCATGAAATGATGGCATTCTATAGAATACCTAGGCATTTTATAGAATAATTTTATAGAAAAAATATAATTTTATAGAATTTTTTAAACTTCTCAGAGTGAGAACCCATTCCAGTTCATTTTAGTCATCGATTAGATTGAATTTGATTGTACTATTTGCATTGTACTATTCTGACTTGTACGTTTACATTGGTTGGAAATTCATGTAATATATGCAAGATTATCGTAACTAGCTTTGTTCTTATATATATTATCGTCAATATATGAAATAACGGCATTCTATAGAATACCTAGGCATTTTATAGAATGCCGGGCGTTTTCAGCCAAAGTATGAAATATGAGATTTATTATATACTTTTCCTAGGCATTGAATATAATACCTAGGCATTCTATAGAATGGCAAATTCTATTTAGGCTAAGTATGAGAAAAAGTTCATAAAAAGACTATTATTTAAAAGACGTGCATTCCTCAAAAGCACAAATGTTATTTAGAAAAAATGCTAAAAGAGTACCATTAAAAATTCTTTTATTCGAAATACGTAAAGGAAAATGAAAGTTATACATATCAAAGTGTTTATGCCTTTCTTATTAAAGAAAACAAAACAAAATATGAACCTACTTATGACATCAAGGAAACAAATCATTTTATTTTGAATTTCAATTAATTTTATTTCTTATATAATCAAATCGGCGATGTACTTCATACCGGCTTGTCATTTGGCATTCTTTAGAATGCCTAGGAAATGCGTGAAATGTTAATCGTTTCATACATTGCCGACCAGTTTTGGGCATTCTATAAAATGCCTAGGTATTCTATGGAATTAAGGTTTTCATACATTGCCGGTAACATATAAATAAGCATTTCAGACCGCGAGAGTTTGCTAAACTCAGAAAAATGAAAGGCAATACTTACAATATAATTACAAGTGATTGCTTTTTACAGATAAAGCTGATTTTCAAACAAAACTGGCACATCTTGCTTACCTAGAAAATAAAATCAATATTGAAATTAACAATATATTTCAATATATTAACATAGTCAGAATTATTCAATATTACGTAATTCAAAATTCCTTTTTCAATTTTTATACGATAACCTTCTTTAGGATATGTAAAGAAATTTATACAGGCAATTATTTGTATACTCAATACTTATTAAGTGCAGATAAAATTTATTTAAATTATTTGGACGAAGTTATGAAGAAGATAACAACTTCCAAAATAAACATTTAACACCATGTGTACTTTAGTAATTATATTTCACATGTGTAAGCGAATGAATTAGAATTTGTAAACCTGGAGTTTACGGTGCGCACCTGTTTCTCGCCAAATTTTTTGGCTCAATTTCATTTGCCGTCGCCAAATGCTCTTTTGGATGTGCAGTCCACTTTTTATTGCTCTATTGCGCATGGATCACCTGAAAAGGAGAGATTGAGCACGCAATGCCTGAAACATTCAAAATGTGCACCGGGCAATATTTTTAACTTAAAAAAATCGGCGCTCCGCTTTCAGCATAGCAAGAAACTAGTAGCTACGTTTTCATTGAATGTTAGGAATCTAGGGTTTTTTTCTAAAATTCCGAAAACGAGAATTTCCGCACGCAGTGCCTGCGGCATTTCAAGCGTGTACCGGGCAAATTTTTTAACTTAAAAAAAATCATCAAAGCTTCGCTCTAAGCATTGCGGAGTACTCGTAGCTTCGCTTATTCATTGAGAAGCGAAACACACAGAATAAAATACACAGTACTGAACCGATATTCAAACCAAAGAATTCCAAACGAAGTTTTATTCAAATTCGAATGAATCGACCAATCGCATAGAAGAAATGAACAAAACAGTCCAATCGAAACGAGGCGCAATATAGCGTGATGTGCAGAACACCGATGAGAAGATTAATTTCCGCGCATGCGCGGATGCCACTCGTTAAAAACGTCATTGCGCAACCAAAACAAATGTTCTCTCATCTTCGTTCTTGGCGGCAAAGAGTTGGCGATCCTAAGAGGAACGAATCAAGTCGGCACCGTAGACTACAAATTAACCTTAGAATTTTTCTAATATGTTGATGAAAGTTGTTTTCAGGCAAAACAAAGGTCAAATAACTTATACGCACTCACAACTCCTGTTCCAATTTCTATACAAATAAATAAAACTCACTGAAATTAGCGACAACTCAAGTTTGCAATACATAAGAAGCTATGAACGACCCCATCACCAGTTAATGACAACATGCGTGTATAGGCGGAGTCCCAAAAACTGTAATCCGGCTTTACATTACACCGGTGGAGGTAACTGAGCAGCATTACAAAGTGCATGCTGAAAATTGAATTAGAGGCTAACTGAATAGGGATAAGGGATTGAAATTTTTTTCTTGTTTAACAAGTTGTATATTAGTAATATTGTACTAGCAACTCGCATTGCTACAATACGAGTTGTTTTCTAGCAATATTGACGAGTGTATTTCATTCCTTAAAAGCATATAAAACATTCATTTAGGGGGTTACAGAAAATGAATATGGAACAGGAGGGCAATGAAATGCTTACAGGAAGAAGGAAAACATTGATTCAGGTATTCAGTGAAAATTTCAATGCTTAAAAATCTGTCTCTGGTAAATAAAGAACAACGTTTCTGACGGTAGGTGCGTTTCAGTGTGAAAGATTATAAACCTAGCTTTCATTGTGTTGCTCTGATTGCAATGAATTGATTGCAAATGTTGTTAACTTGAATTGTCATTGAACTTCTTCTGGTTTCTTCATGAATATTTAAAAGGTTAGATGTCTTTTCAGAGCATAAAAATTTTCTTTTTCATTTTATTCTTTTCAGAGAAATTTCGTTCTTGAACAACATTACGCAATGAGATAATAAGAAGGATAAATGTTCATATTTTATCGACTTCATTAGCGATAAATTAAAACCTAAAAAATGTTGTTCTTTAACTTACCTAAATGTAATGAGTATATTAGGATGGTTTCTACAAACTTTACGCTCATTGGCACCGTTATACAGAAGGAAAGGAAGGCAAATGACCCTTATCGGACAGAAAAAGATGAATTACTAATTTCATTTTTTATTTGTTGTTGCATCGAAGCATTATGTTATGGATCCCCATAAAGCTCAGATGTAAGTACAAACACGAAAAAGAAACTGTTTTCGCATCCTTTCTGTAAGTATACTTTTGGAAAGTGTCCAAGGAAGCAGAAGCAACCCCCTCAGAGAAAGCGCAACTGTCTGATCCCTTTCAATTTTCTTTTTCACAATGCCATGCTGAATGAATAAAACGCATTATTTACTGAAGTATACAAGTCAAGGAAAATACTCGGAAGGATTTCAGAGATGTAATTTCAGAAGCAACGGAATTTTCTGAAGAATTTAATGAAGCTGGGGATACACTTAGTGCCAAATTGTTGAATATCAATCATATGATTGATTGCGGTGACTTACTTAGCTGTATTCATTTTGTTGTATGAAAGAGTATTTTTATAAGCAACTGCTAATTTGAGAATGTGTTAATCATATTTCTTTATATTGATAATTTCTCGTTATATAAATTTTATGAAATTTTTAGCAAGTATTTTAAAGACCTCCATATTTTTCATATGACCTTTAATGTTCTCAGGAATAAGTGTTTACTGCTTTTAAATTCTAAATATATTTTTAATGTTTTAAACTTGAAGGTATACTACTTTTATATTAAATTCAATGATTGTAAGTTTTAAATTCATGTTGTGTCCTTTAACTCTTCAATCCCGAGGCGAGTTCTTTCTTCTTGCTCCTTTAAAACCGGGAGTTTTGGGAGGAAATGACGTGAATTGGACTCTCCCCAGCTGGGTGATCATTTTCCCCACCATACCACCGCCTGTTATAACCTCCCCTTAAGGCGCACGGAAATGGGCTGTGGTTGCCAAGGATAATTGAACCCCCCCTACGGCGCTTATCTCCTAAGCTATCTCAGAACCTCCCCTCCCCTCAAAAAAAGTCAACCGCCTCAGACCAGCATTCCTCGCTGTTAAGAGGAAATTTTTAGACAGCCCAGGACCGCCTAGCTCTGTATGAGAGGGTTAATTTTCAGTGTTTTCAATTTTCGTTCTTTGTATAATATTTATTACGTGACACTTAGCACTGTAAATGGATATATTTCTGTAGTTTGTATTTTCTTTAAATAAATAAATGAAATATCGATCTGATTTGAATTGGTCTACTGGATTTAAGTGTCTTTTCGGATGTAGATGAAGGTTGCTTCAGGATTAACCTCGGAATTCCGGTCAATTTGTAGATGGCGGAGACGACGCTATGCGAGCAATCCACTATTGAATTGTCTAAGCTACACCAATCAAAGAGAATTAGACCCCTAACGAAAGATTTAACGTGCACTAAGTCCACATACACGGCGTTTCTGCGGTGAAATCATGTCTTAAACTCGCGAAGTTTTCTATCTTAACCCTATCTTCAAGTCAATGCGGTCTTGTTAATACTGGAGAAGGAGCAAAGCGGTTAAAAGAAACTCCCAACTGATTAATAATTAACTAAGCAGGTGAAATGTAAATCTGTCAAGATTTTTCCAGTCAAGTTGATTATAATTCCTCTGTTGCTGTTCTGTAGTTGATTTCGAAATTATACGAAGTATACGAAGAGAAAGTATTGTAAGCGTCAAAAATTAGACCTTGAGATTTTGATGCATCTCCACGTTTCATATCTGACTGAATCAGAAACCAGCGGGAGTGTTCTCCCCTAAACTTTCTCGTATACTTCCCCCAAAAGGTGCCGTTTCCCCTCCCCCCGAGTGGCTAACAAAATTCGAACCTACTGCTACCCAGAATCCAATGACTATCAGAAGGTTTTTCATTATAGTGACTGAAAAATATCAAGGTAAAGAATGAAATTCAAAGAGATGCGTACCGATTTTCCGCTCTTGCCGGCTCAAGGACAAACTGACGTAATTAGCTCCATAGCTTTCGAGTGCACAGAAGATTGCTTCCAACACGCATGCGCGTGGAGACAGCGGATTATTTTCAAAAGTAAATTATACATACCGACAGACAGTCAACCCTTTGACGGATTTGGCCCAAAATTTTATACGGACCTACATTCGTGATGATAAAACTGTGTACCAAATTTTATCCATCTAGCTATTCAAGTTTTTGAGTTATAGTGTTCGCATGACCGCGGACATACAGACAGGCAGACTTCCCGTAGACAGATTTTGTCCAAAATTTGGCAGAAACCTACAAATTATGTGTAAAGATCACATACCAAATTTCATCCCCGTAGATCTAATAGTTTTGGAGTTATCGTGTTCACAGACAGACACACACACAGACATAATTCCAAATTTGTGTTTTTCGGACTCAGGGAGGTCTACAATGAGGAGATTCGTCAAAATCTCGAGTTCGAATTTTTTGACGACTACAATACTTTCTCTTTGTATACTTCGTAGACGAGAAAGTAAAAAGCCACTTTAACCCGGTTAGTACAGAAAATCAACACCTCCGTGAAAAAGTTTCACATTGATAGTAGCTGCATTGTAGATCATTTACTTGCTAACCACAAAAATTTCCCCCATTTCTTAAATCAGAAAACATGGGCCTCAGAAGCCCGATGCGCGCGCTCGCGTATCTTTGTAGGATTGCAGTAGAGTACAGATAAACTGTGACAATTTATCGCTATTTGAGAAATAAATTTGAAATGGGTAGATTGGAAAATTTTACCTGAACTAACAAGTAATTAATAATCGACTAATGAAGAAAATAAAGATATTGCTGATGAATAGATATTGATCATAAGTCGAATTCTAAAGAGGACAATGAATAGGATATTTGTGAATCCACAATTATTTAGAAGAAAGCTGGGATTAAAAAATGCCGCGGAAAACAGGAAATGTTAGAAAGCTGGAATTATCAAATGGTTCAAAAAATAATAACCACGCAAAAATATAAGAACTTTTACGCGTAACATAGTCATAAAATTGCACCGAAAAATTGCTGAAGCAGAGGTTGTAACATCGGTTCAAAATTCTTGGACATTCTTATCGATAAGACAATAATAACAAGTATTGTGGAGTGCATCAGTACTTATATCCAGGCGATTGCAAGTACTTTTGGACGGGGTAGCCGCGCTCTGCTTCTAAATACCTCAGAAGCATAAGTATTCATCGGTCTTTATTATTTTAATGTACTCCCCAAAATACATTTATCTACAAATAATTTTTTAATGTTTCATACAGTGTATGTTAACGCAGGAAATGTTTTCTATTAAAATAAATATAATTTTCTGCAGGTTTTGTTGAAAAAACAGGACCCCGGCCTACGAAGCGCGACGCACATACTCGAACCAGTGCAAGGAACGCGAGTTCTCGCGGGGTAAATCCATCTATAAGGTGCGCTCAAATGAAAAGGAGACTACAGTTATATGTAAAGAAATTTCAATAACAATATTCTAATTACAGTTCATGTGGAACAGTAGAACTATAAATAATCGCCATTGATATTGATTCACTGATTCCAGCGCGTAGAAAGGGAGTGGATGGCTTCAGTGTAGAAACTTCTGCGTTACTGACGGAGAAAGTTCCCATTTCGCCGTCTTCTGATTCTCTGACAGATGCTTGGGCACCCACTATGCACAAACTTTGCCATAACGAAGCTTCCTGTGGATTATGTGATGCACAGTTCCTTTGCTTATCGACAGTGCAACAGCAACTTCACATGTGGTGATCCGACGATTCTGCCGTACGAGCTCATCCATAGCTGAAATCGTGGCACTGTTGGTCACAACGTGCGCCTGACCAGGGCGTGGCAAGTATTTGATGTTTACGCGTCCCGCATCATAACGCTGACACCACCGGAATATGGTGCACCGTGTGAGGCATTGCTCTCCGTACACATCTTTCATTCTGCGATAAATTTGTGAAGCATGCTCCCCTTATGCGAGAAGAAATTGGATAACTGCTCTTTGTGCTGATCTGGAGGAATCCATCATGCAACGAACTGCAGAAACAACTCTCGAGAAATGAGGATTACCACCACGCCATCTATCGGCTAGTACATTAACTCACTGGGATTTGATACAACCAAGATCTCCTTTTCATTTGGGTACACCTTATATCTGCGTCACTATGAACACGATATCGCCAAACACACAAACAACAAACGGATGAAATCGAGCATATTGTCGCTTAACCCACGAGGACTCGCGTTCCTTGCACTTACTCGAGAACGCGCATCGGGCTTCGTAGGCCTGGGCTCTTGTTTTTCTAACAAAACTGGCAGAAAATTACATTTACTTTAATAGGAAACATTTGTTTTTACTAGTGTACAGAATATGAAATATTAATATAACAATTTTCAGATAAATCTGTTCTGGGGAACGCATTAAACTGAAGAATATCGATGAATACTTGTACTTCCAAGGTATTTATGAAAAGGTTAGTTTTCCAGTCCAAAAAAACCTGAATTTGCCTGGATATAAGTATTAATGCATCATCTGCCACATTGATAAATCGATAAGAATTCTAAGATTTTTGAACCAATTATACAACTTTTGCTTAACCAAAGTTTTCGTGTCGTTGTTTATAAAAGTTCTCATATTTTTGCGAGGTTCTTTTTACATCATTTGTTAATTCCACCTATCTTACCGTTTACTACACCATTTTTCAACTCCAGCCTTCTCCTAAATAATCGGTGGACTCACAAACATCCCATTCATTGCCTAATTCCTTTTCAGAATTCGACTTATGAGCTCTAGCTAATTCAACAGCAACATTTTTTTTATATTTTTATTCGATAATAGATTTTTAATTAGTCGATTTGAAGCTAAAAGCTTTTCTATTCTTTACATCTCATATTTGCAGTTCGAATAGCTCTAAATTGTCGCGATCTATCTTTTTTCTTTAGCAATCCTACACAGATACGTGAGCGTGCACATCGGGCTGTTTTCTGAGATAAAAAATGAGAGGAAATTCTTAAAATACATGTGGTAAGCAAGTAAATGACGTTTAATGCAGCTTATTTGAATCTGGAATGTTTTCGTTGAAGAAATAATTTTCTGTAATAAATTCTTGCGGGCACCGGGCCTCATAGGTCCCGGGTTAACAAGCAACACCACCCCAGATAGCAATTTTAGTTTGCAGGAAACTTGCACTGAAAATCTGAAAGCTTGCAACAAGTTTGACACGACAAGAGTGCAAGTGTGAAACAAGTTTGCAGCAAGTTAACGTAAGCTTCGAAGTCACCATGGGACGAACTTGCAGCAAGCTTGCATTGCAAACTCATTGCAAATTATAGCAAAAAACAGAGTACGAACACAACCCAGGAGAGAACTCGCGATCTACCGGTTCCGAAGCAGACGTGCTAACCATTCGGCCAGTTAAACTCTGAAAGGAAAAGATAGATTTCGCTAATACATCGTTCGATTCGATTCGTATACGATTTATTTTAAACTATTTTCTTGATTTCATTAATTTTTTGAGTTGAGAATATGATTTGAAGTCACAGAGAGAGCGATTTTCGCTAATAACTATGTTTTGCTAGTAGAATAAATTATGAAATTAGAGTTCAAAAGTAATTACTTTAAAATGGGACAAAATGTGTAAGTTATTATTTTTCAACAAACATTGACTGTTTTTTCGGTTTAATTTTGTTTATAAATGTTAAAATTTCAACATTAAGAAAAAGGCGATATAGTTTTCTTTAAAGTGCGAGTGTTATATTTAGTAAAAAGATGGAAAATGTTTCAAAGTTTTTTTTATAAAAAAGTTAGTTTTTTTTTCACAAATTATCATTGATTTATTGAATTAATAAAAAGAAGGACCGTCTAGGAGATGCTATTAAAAATCGGATGTTTTTTCTAAAACAGAGATAAAGATAATTATCTCTTTGTGCTATTTTTGCATCAAGCTTGTTTTTCAAACTTGCAGCAAATTTGCATTGCAAGGAGGTGGCGCTAGTTGTCACGGTGAACTTCCTACAAGTTCGCTTCAAGCTTGACGCATCAAATTTGCGACGACAAGGTAATATCAATTCAAAATCAAACTTGCTGCAAATTTACGTGCTATCTGGGACCTATCTGTATTTTTCGAAATTTCAAAGCGGAAGCAAATGCTCAATTTTTCGCAACCAATGACGAATATTTCTGAATTTTTTTCTCATCACTTCTGAACATGCAGTCTTATGTTCAGAGCAGATGTTAAAAAATTTGAGAAATGTTACAGTTTTATTACTAAAATTATAGATTTGTGTCAAAGTTCGAACCATATCCAATTAAAAGTTGACTGATTGTCGTCTGTTTCTCTACTCGGGCGTATGTGAATGCGATAATTCAACAGACTAATTAAGTGCTGGGATATATGATCTTAACACCAAAATTGAAGGTTTGTGTCTAATCATGGACTGAATCCGTTAAAGGGCAAACTTCATGCTTGTTTGTCTGCCCATGCAAATACGGTAATTGGAAAACACAACCAAAAATGTTAAATGTGGAATTTCTTCTGTGTTTTTGACATCGATACGGAAGATCTGTATCAAATATTGAACCCAAACGGTCAAATATAAAGGATCCAAAATACATAAGGGTGACAGGGGCAAGTTTACACACTTTTTAAACTTTTCTTTTTCTTTTTTAAGGCTTTAATGTATTTCTCTCATTTTCATTACCAATTAATTAGTTAGACGTTAAGGCATGTAGTGCATATTTTTCAATACATTAAATTTTTATATTTTTTGTAAATATACCACTTTCATTAAAATGATGTCACCTGTGTAAACTTGCCTCTTGACCGGGCCAAGTTTACACAATGCCTGGGGCACGTTTCCACGCCACCAATAATGATTAAATAAAATACTTACAGTGATTAAAATAAAACAAATTAAATACAAAGAAACCTAGTTTATTTCAATAAGTGCGTAATAGAATATAAACAATTACAGTCCTAATAGTTTTCAAAATGACTCTCACAATTTATACAAACGGAATATATTGAATTGTCATTGGTAATACAGTCCCCGTGACCTCACCTCTTACATTCGGTGCATTGTACCCACTGTTCGCCAGATATTGATTCTTCGTATGGATTTAAACAGTAAATACACCGAGAATTTTTATCGTCATCAGAATCAAAAGTTTTCTTGGGTTTTTTGTTTCTTTTTACGCTCAACATTTCCCAAATTTGCTTTCAGAACAATGCTTTTCTTATTTTAAAATTTTATCTACATTGTTTTTTTATTATTATAACGTGTTCTAGTGGAGGTCACTGATAGTATGATGGGCTGATGATAATTTCCTCTTTATTGATTTCTCCTTCTATACTTGCAAAGCATTTTTTACAGGTGTATCTGTAAGAATTGATGTTTGCCTTTTTTCCCTACCTCTGTTACTTCTTTTCCTTGACCCTGATGTTTGAAATGGCCTCACATCTTCAGGTGTTGGGAATGACTCTGTAATGCAAGTGCACTTGTGCCAGTTATAACAAAGAAAAATGGAGAGGGGGAACAAGTTTACACACTGTGTAAACCTGCCCCATGCGCTGTGTGTAAACTTCCCCTTCGCCGTTTTTTTGTTATAACTCGGCATATAATCTTTATTCATAATAAAATAATCACCTAAATAGCTTAAAATAACCACAAAAGAACAACCTAAGAGGATAATCCATAATAACTTATAATATTCAAATAGAACGAGCTCTATTAAAGCCAATAAGTAAGGGTAAAAATGACTAAAATGGTAATAAAATCATAAAGAGTTGTCCACTTTACGATCCACTTTCAACACTGACTCCAAACTTGCGTGAGTATTAATGGAAGCCGAGACACTTCTTCTTAAAAGACATGTGGTGCCCCCCCCCGGACCATTGGTATGTGAAATATAAGCCTTGTGTAAAACTGCTATATGCCAAACTTGCATGATCCCCTACTTTTACTATGCAGTAGGATAAACGCAAGATACCATTATAAAATATGCTGGAAGAATCTAGTGAATATTCCTGTTGGTTAATAAACGCAAGACGCACCATATTGTATAAAATATACTGGAAAGTCGAGTAAAGAATATTCCTGCTGGTTAATAAACGCAAGACGCACCATATTGTATAAAATATACTGTAAAGTCGAGTAAAGAATATTCCTGCTGGTTAATTTGATCAGTCATCGATTTACACTAACAATTTGTGTAAATATATAAAATAGGGTCTCGATTATTTAACAAATAATAGCATGGTATTTATTTAATTCCAAAATATAGAATACTTTGAATATTGTAATAAAAGAATATTAGGTAAGAAAATAATTACACATACATTAAGATCAAAAACATATTGGCAAGATTTTTCTTAATTGATTCTTGACGAAAAGTTCAAATCTTTAAAGAAAGGTTTTCCTCAGCCAACTAAATTCAACAATAAATTTACGGTCAATTGAAGGGACAGCTAGCACTCAAATTAAATTAAAGAAAGAATATAACTTTAACGAAAGCCTTTCCTCAAAATTTAAGCCACACTTTTAAACTACCCAAGAATTCAGACTGTTCTTCATTACATGACGAATTTATTCCATCCGTTGAGGAAAAATTTACTGAACTAACCGACAAAGCTTCAAAAATATTCCAAATATTTCAATAAGCCAAAACAAACGGTTCTCGCTTCGTTTGATGCGGAAAATTTTGAAACCAATAAGTTTCAAAAGATGAAAGGTATTGGAGAAAAAGCAGAAGAACACTCCGCAACCAAAAACTGAAGAGAAAAGCTTTCGTCGCTCAGCGCTGAAAGATTCTATTGATTTATTCATTTTGCCAGTTTTCCAGGAAGCTGGGAAAGCTCGCAAGAAGTAAATAAATGATTGGAGAAAGAATGCAGCTCTTGACAGTCGCAAAATAGAATTTTATTTATTTTTTAAACTTTGAAATTCACAGATAAATCATCCTTTTCGCAAATGTTAGTTTAATGCGGCTTTTTATCAAGAGTTTGCGTTTTTAAATTCTAAGTTTTAATAAGTATATTCGTTTTTATTCTTTGGAGCTTCTTTTTCAGTTTTGCATCAAGAAATGACGATACTTTTCACATAACCAAAAGCTTCGACTAGTCAAAAAGACTTATAAATAGGAACAAGAAAATAAATTGCTTGCATAAGCTTATTTTATTTATTAAAATATATAAATATATATTAACAAAAGAAAACAAAACCATGTCATAAATGACAACCAAAAGAACAACAAAAAAAAGGAACAAAACGCCAACGTCTGGGAAGCGTCATCAGCAAGGGAAATCCCGAACGAGCGTAAATATATAAATAAATTCGGTGTTTTCTAATAACAAACTCTAGCAATAATGCTAAAAAGAGTTTGTTTCTACTTCTTTGATTTAAGTATTTATTTGATTAAAACTAATTTCTTAATTTTTTTGCATTTGTTTCTGTTTTTGTATATGTATATATATATATAAAAGAAGCAAAACATAATAGAAAAACAATAAAATAAGATAAAATAACTAACTTTCATATCAAATTCGAAAAGATATGAAAAAACGAATTCAAAGTATATCCGAGTAAAGATAAAAATGCAAATAGCATCATTTTACGATTTGTACTCTTTCATTTTACGATTTATTCTCTCTCTATATATATAAGCTTTACATTTACTCTGTTAAAGAATGAGTTCTTCTGTGTATACAACATGTAGCAATGCATTCACAAAAAGCTGGGTAATAAATTAGAGAATATCAACTTTTGCCACAAATTAATTTTAGTATTTTTTACAAAATTTCCTTCAGTGAATAGTTAATGTTATAAATAAACAGCATTGCCTTCTAGATTTTATTACAACAAACTTAATGTATTTCGAACTGTAAAATCAGATTATTAACCATGGAATGGCAAAGCAAAAATACCATGAGAATGCAAAATCGCTGTTAAATAATAATACAACTCTTTCACATACAAAAATGGTTCTTTCTTTAACCGATAATGTACAGAATGGTCAAATGTATCAGAAAAGTCAATAAAAACGAAGGATTTTTTAGAAAAAAAGGAAGTGAAGTTTTTAATTCCAGGCTAGCAATTACAATAACTTAATTTTTGTCCTGATCCTTTCTCTTTAATCACTAAATGTATTTTAAACTTTTATTTTATCAAGCTTTTAGTTTGGAATAAGAAAATATTTTTATGATGCATGCTTTTGAAGTACGAATTCTTAACGTATTCTTAAATTTTTTCTTTGATGCACAACATATTATGCCTCTCATCTTTTTCTTTTGCATTGTATTTGAGCTTTTTCCAAAGTAATATCAGACAAGTACATTTATATATTTAATGATAAATTCCATTTAATTGCATAGCAGTTAAAAAAGGCATGAAAGGGAAATGGAAGTAAATGTTTCACGCTGTAAACTAATGCTTTTTGTCTAAATTGAAGAATTAGTGGGTATTAACTTTTAACGCTGAAAATAGCTTTAAGAATTAGGGAATTTCTTATTCAGTTCAAATGTCTGTTACATGATTAAAAAACTATATAGGAATATGAGTACAAATGCTAGAAATTATAAAAGGATTTGATAGATTTTTTTCTGCTGGAATAGAGATTTTTGAAATAAATTATATTCCACGTAAAATAAATAGTGCTGCATGCAAATAGAAAAGGTTGAGTGATGTAGTAAATAAGTGATTTCAGTAAATTTTTCTTTTAGATGGAAATGTATATAATTTACTTTTAATGGTTATGTAGAAATGATTTGTACGGGGAGGTTTACAAAATATAAAACATACATAATAATACATTTTATATATTCTAATACAAATGCCTTTGTATGAAATTAGTGATTGCAGTAAATTTTTCTCTTAGATAGAAATATAAATATGGCACTTTTCATGATTAGTTAGAAATGGTTTGTACAGAAAGATATATAAAATATGCAGAATAATACATTTTATATGTTCTAATACAAATATCTTTCCATGATTCCCCCCTCATAGAATCTACCTTGCTCAAGTGTGGTATAATCTGTCTGGTTTCCATGATAACGTGTTTTGGTATGTACAAAATTATTGGCAGGACAAAAGTAAGTGAATTAATATTCAGGAAAACCCACACGCAACTCGCGACATATAGTTTTTATATTGGATATATGCATAAAATTAATTAAGCTGAAAAAAACTTAAAAATTAAGATTAATCTAATAATTTGGTAGAACAGAATATCAATAGGAGTATAAATGCAAGTATTCCAAGAAATAATTATCTTCAAATTGTTACATTTGATAGAACAACTCCATAAATTATTTGAGCATTTAAAAAAATTTCCGTAAATTTGCAATATTTGCATTCAACATAAATATTTCGTTTCCACACGTATTGTATTTCGTTAGCCAAAATACCACAAGTTTCTCCTTCTTTAATAAATATACAAAACGTTTGAACGGCATTCTTTGAAACATAATTTTAAAAAAATCATTTTTGTACAACAATATATCAAAATATCGAATAAAATTATTCGGAAAATTATCTAGAAATTTCAAGCAACTTCATTCGTTTAAAATGGTTTATATATATATACATATATATTTGGAAAAATAGTGTTATTTAAACATTTTAATGCGTAATTAAACAGAAGAAATGTAAACAAATTACGTCAAATTATTTGAAGTGAACTGAAATATCACAAAATTACGAATTATCTGCATAAAACATAAAGTTAAAAATAACAGTTAGTATTTATTTCTTTAGACTAATAATGTAAAAGAAAATAATTTTATACTAACAGCAGGTTGAAGAGAAACATAAGCCCACGAGCCTGATATAATATTTTGTCCGTGTGATCTTTTGTGAATTTATAGCATACAATTCAACATGAACATTACGTCGAATTATTTGATGTGAACTGAAATATCACAAAATTACTAATTATCTGCATAAAATATATGTTATATTATTTATTTAACGTTAAAAATAACAGTTATGTTTATTTTTTTAGACTAATAATTTAAAAGAAAATAATTTTATACTAACAGCAGGTTGAAGAGAAACATAAGCCCACGAGCCTGACATAATATTGTTTGTCTTGGTTTGCATTTTTTGTGAATTTATAGCATACAATTCAACATGAACATTACGTCGAATTATTTTATGTGAACTGAAATATCACAAAATTACGAATTATCTGCATAAAAAATACGCTATATTAATTTTATTTAACATTAAAATATAACAGTTAGTGTTTATTTTTTTAGACTAATAATGTAAAAGAAAATAATTTTATACTAACAGCAGGTTGAAGAGAAACATAAGTTCAAGAGCCTGACATAATATTGCTTCACCTGATTTCCATTTTCAGTCAATTTATAGCATAAGATTCAACATACTTCATCTCTGAAAGTAACTTTCCTCGCTAATATGCATTAATTAATTTTTAATGGCTATTGAAATATTACAATAGATGTAATCACAAGAGATAAATGCAAGACATAAATAGCAAAAGCAAGCTTCACTTGAAGCGCGAGTCATTGTAAGTAAACAACGCAACGAAATGGCTGCTTAAATATTAAAGCATCATCTATTATTAACGCTGCATCTATTATTTATTACTCTATTATCTATCACGCTGTTTTGCTCGAAGCGAAAACGGTAATAACTCTCTTGTATTTTTAACTGAATCATTGATATTCGCGAACAGAGCTTTATTTCAAAAATTTTGCAAGGATTACTGTATTAAAACTACTTTTCAACGAGATTAAATATACACGTAACTGATTAGAATTTATTGGTATTACTACTAAGCAAATTGCATTTGAACGAAATTAACCTTTAAATGTAATATGTCTATTCTTAAATGAGTATATTAACTTCCAAAATGCAATTGCATGTAATGTCTGGTGTGTCAGACTCTTTTGGCTTGAGGAATCGGGAACCAATTTTAACACTCTATTTTTTTTTTTTTTTTTTATTGAGTATATTAATTTCCAAAATGCACAGGCGTAATGGCCTGGTGTGTCGACCTTGGCTTCTAGACAGGAGGGTCGTGGGGCCGGGGAAACCAATTTTGTCCACGCTCCATTGCTCTTCTTTTAATTGAGTGTATTACATCTATAAAATGCAATTGGTATGGTCTGGTGTCAGACTTGGCTTCTAGACAGGAGGGTCGTGGGCCAAATCACCACGCCCAATTTTTTTTTTCTTAAAATGAACATAACTTCCAAAATGCAATTGTGACATAATGGACTGGTGTCAGGACTCTGGCTTGTGGACAGGAGGGTCGTAGACCGGGAACCAATTTTTACCCACTCTCCATTTTCTTTCTTAATAGAGTATATTAACTTCCAAAATGCAATTGCGGCGTAATGGCCTGGTGTCAGACTCTTGGCTTCTAGACAGGAGGGTCGTGGGCTGGAAACCACTTACCCACTTCATTTTTTTTTATTGAGTATTAATTTCCAAAATGTAAATTGCGGCGTAATGTCCGTGTCAGACTCTTGGCTTAGAGGGAATGTGGACTGGGAACCAATTTTGATCACTACCTCCATTTTTTTTATTGAGTATATTAATTTCCAAAATGCAATTGCGGCGTAATGGCCTGGTGTCAGACTCTTGGCTTCTAGACAGGAGGGTCGTGGGCCGGGAACCAATTTGTCCACGCTCCTGTTTTCTAATTGAGTGTATTACATTCCAAAATGCAATTGCGGCGTAATGGCCTGGTGTCAGACTCTTGGCTTCTAGACAGGAGGGTCGTGGGCCGGGAATCAATTTGACCACGCTCCATTTTTTTTCTTAAATGAACATATTAACTTCCAAAATGCAATTGCGACATAATGGCCTGGTGTCAGACTCTTGGCTTTAGACAGGAGGTCGTGACCAAACCACTTTACCCACCTCCATTTTCTTTCTAATTGAGTATATTAACTTCCAAAATGCACACAGGTATACCTGGTGTGTCAGACCTGGTTTCTAGGACAGGAGGGTCGTGGGCTGAACCAATTTTGCCTACTCCATTTTTTTTTTTTTTATTGAGTATATTAATTTCAAAATGCAAATTGGTGGCAATGGCCTGGGTGTCAGACTCTTGGCTTCGAGACAGGAGGGTCGTGGGCCGGGAACCAATTTTTACCCACTCTCCATTTTTTTTTTTTATTGAGTATACACTTCAAATGCAATTGGTATGTAATGTCCTGGTGCCGACTCTGGCTTGAGACAGGAGGGTCGACTGGAACCAATTTTTACCCACTCTCCATTTTTTTTTATTGAGTATAATTTCCAAATGCAATTGTGGCGTACGGCCTGCCAGCTGACTCTTGGCTTTCTAGACAGGAGGGTCATGGGCCGGGAACCAATTTTGTCCACGCTCCATTGTTTTCTTAATTGAGTGTATTACATTCCAAAATGCAATTGCGTCGTAATGGCCTGGTGTCAGACTCTTGGCTTCTAGACAGGAGGGTCGTGGGCCGGGAACCAATTTTGCCCACGCTCCATTTTTTTCTTAAATGAACATATTAACTTCCAGTCGCAATTGCGACATAATGGCTTGGTGTCAGACTCGCTTTAGACAGAGGGTCGTGGACTGGAACCAATTTTACCTACTCATTTTCTTCTTAATTGAGTATATTAACTTCCCAAAATGCAATTGGTATATGTAATGGCCTGGGTGTCGAGACTTGGTTTGATTAGAGAGGGTCGTGGGCTGGGGAACCAATTTTTGCCCACTCTCCATTTTTTTTTATTGAGTATATTAATTTCCAAAATGCAATTATATGTAATGGCCTGGTGTCAGACTCTTACTGAGAGGGAGGGTCGTGGCCGGGGAAACCAATTTTCCTACGCTCCATTTTTTTTCTTAATTGAGTGTATTACATTCCAAAATGCAATTGTATGTAATGGCCTGTGTCGACTCTTAGTATCGAGACTGGAGTGTCGTGAGCCGGGAACCAATTTTTGCCCGCGCTCCATTGTTTTCACGGGTCTGGTGTGCATTTATCCGGTCGGAATCAAAAGTCCTTCGTTGTGGTGGTTTACGGGAAGTCAGTACCCCCTATACCGCCAATGTTGAATTGACAATTTTCTAAGTACCTTTTCTCACAATCTTTTACAGATACATGTTGGAAATTTTTTATACAGTTTTAAGTAGGAATTTCTCTCTATACTAAAGTGCAAATCTTACATAAACATATCTTGGGTTTTTGTTTGAATTTGTGTTCAAATGGGTGCCAATCGTCGTCCTCGTCATCTGGCCATAGTTCAAAATCACGATGTCATTTCTGAAATAGATCTTAGTGTAGTTTCAAAGATGGACAATAATCCAACTAAACTAAACTCAAAATTGGAAAATTTCGTTCAAAATGATAAATTTAAATAAAGAAACTGTAAGGAGACGAGCAATTAACCCTCCGACTGCTTATCCCTCGGTTTCCGCGGGAAGAAAGTAAGTTTATTTCTGCTGCATCCCGCGATTTTCGAAATATAATGTGTTTACTTAGTTCAATTATAGCATTGGATCATTTTATACAAATAAAGCTTTGTATATAAATACATTTCGCTGCGTTCAACGGTATTTGAACATGTTTGCAAATGCTGCATCTAAATAGCGATTCAAAACAAATAATATAAAAAATTTTAAAGTCAGTTCCTACTTTAATAATTAATAGTTTAATAGTTTTCGGGATATAATGAAAACATACTGCATGCGCAAAGATATGGCTAAAATATGGGGTGTTTGATGATCCTGTGGGTCATCCATATATCCAAGACAACGAAGTCTGTAATGTTACTAGTTTTCGAGATAGTAATTAAAAAACAACGCACACAAAAAAAGTAAAATATATTAAAATATGGGGGGGGGGAGGGTGCTTGATGATCCCATGTCATTATTATATCCAAGAACCAAGTTTCAACTGTACACAGTTTTCAAACCAATCTGAATGGTTTTATTTCTTGACTAGTAATTAAGAACTTGCAGAATCTTAGAGCAATACGTAACTGAACGAAGTAAATGA
>BGPR01002800.1:38359-51311 GCA_013235015.1 Araneus ventricosus | reverse complement strand
GCTGTGCAGAGTTTATGCCGTCGTTTTGGGACACCCTGTATATATGTCATGAAAATCAAAAAATGTTGAAATAAAATGGAGACTGTAGTTAATCGGTAAAAGCGTATAGATGCTCATCAGGGTAAGTAAAATCTATACGAACCGCTAAAAAATTAGTGAAATCATAATGTTTTCGGCGAACAGTTGCATTTGTGTTATATATTTCTATATTATTTTATCTTCCCCTTTTTTATATATATTCCCCTTTTGTTTATTTTCTCTCTTTAAGAACTCTCGGTTTTTTTTTACTGCAGATTTTTTTCTTGACATTTTGTTTTATGAATGTTTATGTTGTATATGTTGCTTTTACAGTTCTGCTATGATTGTTTCTTATATATATATATATATATATATATGTAAAAATCTCACTTAATTTTATTTCAAATTCTAATATTATATATTTTAAAGTCTTAATGTATTCCAAAATCACTTTTCTAAAACTCCAGTTTCGTTCTTTTCCCGCGCTGGAGGTTTAATAAATCTCTCGTTTTGACATATTTATTACTAAAAGAATATTTTAATCGTTTCCACGCGCACATAAATCGAGAAATCAGCGACTTATTGCCGCAATGCATTTTCCCTAAAACACTTACATAATATACTAAAAATAGCCAATATTCCCTTCACTTTGATCACATGTATATCTGCTAAATCCCTACCTGAGAAAAAGCAGGGATCTTCTGTTCTCTTTTGGCTTGGAACCTTATACTAAGATGCACGTAAATCCCGTCACTCTCCCATAATAAAATGAAATTTAGAATAACCCGACCTGTGTTTTTTCATGTAGCGACTACTACAGCGAATACATTTTATATATATTTATATAGATATATAAAAGAGGGAAGTATGTTTGTGTTTGTGTGTTCGTTTTTTTCGCTCTTTATGCACGCCTACACCGTTGGACTTACGGCGACCAAATTTGGCACAGAGATGGATTAGCACAAGAGGGAGATAACACCCGAAAAATTATTTTCAAATTCGAATTAGGTTTTTATTTATTAAATTAAATAACGAAAATAAAGCTATTTTCAGACGTTTTTCGGCAATAACTTCTGAAATACTTATCATACGAAAATAATTTTTACACCACCTTAAAGAGCAAAAGAGTATCCTTTTAATGATACTAATTACCAATTTAATTCTTGTTCAATATATTCTCCAATTTTAATAAACTTTTCAGAATTCATTTTAAACACACAATGCTTTCTATTGTTACAAAATAAAATTCAAACCAATGTATTGTTTCACCAGATCCTTTATTCCCGTGTTTTTACCGCTGTTAATGGTTTTTATTTCGTAGATTTTAATATGCCCTCGAATATCCAATAACTTTAGTTTAGTTACTAAGCGATGTTTCGTTTCAATTTTACAAATTTGTGAATGATCCTAATCAGTGAGCAGTTGCGTAGCGACCGGGGAGTGAGGGAAGTATAGATGCCAGTTTTAGGGGTGCCATGGAGACAAAACACTACTGCATTTATTCCAGTTTTTAAAGAAAAATATGATCAGGGGGCGAGGGCCATTTGCGCTTGCTAAGCAAACGACGACTAGGGTAACTGTAATGATTACAAGCACAGGGACAAGGGACGGCGTTCTATCTCTATAGGAATGATGGGGATGGGAAGATGGAATAACAAGGATTGTCAGACTCGTGTGAAGTGGTTCAAAGTAGGGAGATAAAAAGAAGAGGTTAATTTAGCTGCAGTCCGAGGGGCCAGAGACACAGAAAAAGCGGAAAAAAATCAACGAAAGACGTTACAGTGAAAATCTGTTTAATTAAGTTTAAAGTGTTATAAGTACTTAGTCTTGAAAATATTTCTTTCTCGAGCAACGCCGGGTAGCATATTTACAAACCCTACCCTGATACACCAAAGCCAGGAAATCGGACAATATCATTGGCTCGCTTCGCCGCCAATAGCGCCTTTCTACGCTAAGCGCGAGAGCTGGTGACGTCATTCTTTGCTCTCGCGCTTAGCGTACGGAAAGCATAACAAAACAAGAGCAGTCCTCTTTTCAAAATGATATATTTACTGAATGACTTCGGATACAAATTTAAGCAGTATCCTAACATATATCTTTGCCTCGCATTTTTTGTTTGCTCTCTAACGAAACATAACTTACCAGCAAACAAATCTTTCTTTTGTTGGACATAATTTTCTGCCGTTCCATTTGGTATTTGTACGAATTAGTATTTGTCGAATAAACTCTCCACAGTAACATTTAAGCGAATTTGCTCAGCCAAATCCAAGTTATTTGTGAGTAAAAATGAAAAAGAATAATCGCTAAATACAATTGCGACGTAGGTTCGTATCGTAGATCGAAATTCGCGAAGTCCAAGCAACGGAAACATAAACTAATTCAGAGATCACATTCAATAACTTGTTTTGTTATGATTTCTGTGCGCTAAGTGCGAGAGCAAAGAATGACGTCACCGGCTCTCGGCGAAGCGAGCCAATGATATTGCCCGATTTCCTGCCTTTGGTGTATCAGTGTAGTGTTTGTAAATACGCCGCCGGGTATATATGAGGTAGTACATTTATAAATAAGATTGTATCAGTACTGCACAATGTAATTAGTAATTAACTTATCAATACTAAATAAAAAATACATTGTTAGTAATTAAAAATGCATTCTTATTGTTGCATAAATTTTTATTGTATGAGAGGTGGCGTGTTGGAAATTGGCTCGCAAACAATGAAAGTTTGAGAAACACTGGCTTAACTTAATTCACATCCTATAACTATAATCTTACATTTCACAAAAAGGCATTTATATTTGAGGATTTCGTCTTATACATGGGTCAAAATGTTGGAAAATAGGAACAAAATATGAATTCCTTAATCCTACAAATACATGCAACTGAAAATTGTACTATTATGACGAAAATTGCAGCATAGACAGTGAACTTTCATATGAACATTAACTGCAAGTTAAGAAACGATCGTTTTATAATAGAAATTGTTACAATGCTTAACATTAAGCACAAAGGTTAAATGGCCGAGAAAACTTCACAAACGTAATGGAATTAAAGGATTTTCTATCTTATGATTTTGAAAAATGCTGCTAGATTAAATAAAATCCAGCAAGATTTCTACAATCCATTTTACCAGCTTTTTCACCTAGCATAAGCCTAAGAATATTATTTCAGTCTTTCTTCCGAAGAATTCGAATTATTCTAGCCTGTTTATTTACTTTTATTAGTCGCAGAATTAATCGCAGTAAGAGGATTATTCTATTTGTTTGCATTCGTTTATTTACAGTAATGTCTGTCTTAATGTAATGTTTTGAAGTTACCCACTTAATACCGATGTTTTGAGGCAACTTGTGTATTTGTGTATGCTATGTTAGGTCTAATTCCATGTTATTTAAGTCTTGCTCTATAAATTCTATTCCATGTTATTCTAAAATTTCTTCTAAATTGTATTCTATGTGATTCTAGATTTTGCCGTAAATTTTATTCTGCGTCCTTTGCTATTCATGATATTGTAAGACTGATTATGAATTGTTATCATTAATACGCATTACTTAGTTTTGAATTAATGTTACTGAAATCCACCTTCTATTTTATGCTATTCTGCTTTAGTCTTTCGTATGTATAGGATTCGTATTCGAATCTAAATTCTTTTCTATATTCTAGGTCATTTATGTTATTGTTAATCATCCTTACAGGCATACATGCGCTTGGCGCGCTTTCGGTTCGAGTCAAATGAATACATAAACAAATAAATAATCCATTCTGCACTTTACAGATATTATTCTTTTCATTAATGGAAGTGTAAATTCAGCATGAAAAAAGTTCATTTCTTTGAGTACAGGCCTAGTAACGTGTTAGTGGCTCCAATGAAAATAACCACTTAAATATTTTATGAACACATCATTATAAATTAAAACTGGGCGACTAATACTGTTGAAATGAAGGCAATATTGATTGGTTCGTACTAGGAACGCATGATTAAATCACAGTGTTTGTTCCGGAGACAGATTAAGTGACAGTGTAGCCTCAGGTGTATAATATGGCAAAATCTGGGATGGTACGTTTTAAGTGGCCACTACAATATTTTCTATCACTAACACCTTAAGATTTCACACCCCTTTCGGTCCTTATCTTTGAAAGCTCTAATTATCCTGCTGATGGATTCACTCCTTTATTTTATACTATAACCACTTGAGTGATGGAACTTTTTACTGAGGAGGGAAGAAGATTAAAATGACCCAACAGTTGGTCGAAATCGGCAACAAATATTTTTAAACCCTCAATCTTGAAAAGGAGGAAAAAAGTAATTATTTCTTGCCGTTATAACCACCGTTTCAATTGAATACTTTGAGAATTTACCTTATTATAATTTAGAGGACACACCGAATGTTTTTAACTGTAAGTTTTAAATTAAGCACTTGATGTTTTAAAATAGCTAATTAGTGGAAGACATGGTTCCTTAGTTTTTAAACTGAAAGAATCATGCAATACAAACATTTAAATATTGGAAGAACATCTTTGATCAAATAGTCATAGACACACATGCACTTGCTTGCTTCGAAATAGCACATTACTCGCAGTATTTGACAATAAACAATACGCCTTTAGTAGAACTTTTATATTGTACATCAAAAAGTAAAGTAAACCACAGAGAAATCGAAATATAAAATATAAAAACCGTTAAACATTAGATATCGCATAAGAATGCTGTAATATCGAATATTATGAACTTCTAAGAAACAGGCTAATCAAAAGGGAAGGAATAATCTTTTATTGTTCACTTTATTACATGAACAAAATTTCATAAAATTGCTACTATAATTTATATACATTAGCTACAACCGACATTGTGAATATACACCATGAAATCGTAAAGTTTTTAAATTTGATTGAATGCTTTTGATATTCGTGGGAATACATAAATTTATTGAAGAAATATCCGTCAAAGGTTGGTCAGAAAGTGTAACAAAATTTCGTAGCAGTTTCGTAACCAGTTATAAAATTCTTGTATGCGATACATTATCATAACGATGTTAAAATGAAGGCTGTAAAAGGGAACTCTTAGGAAAATGTATTTATAAGAACTTTCTATATCCAGCTTTAAGGAAAACAAATTGTTTGCAGTAGGCGAATAAAGTTTCTCTCGCGGAAGCAGTTTTCTTTTTTGTTCTTCTTTTTCTTTTTGGTAAAGCAGCTACCAAGTATTTCGAAGCGAACGAAATTTGTATGCATGAATTTTACTTAAACACTCGGTCAGAAAAAGCAGAATTTCAACCAATCGAATTTATATTCAAATCGACGCAAACCGGGAGAATGTTTAAGCATACAGTTTCAGAATTCTTAATTCTTTCTTTTTGATCTTTCAAAACTTGAAATTGTAAACTCTGAACAAATAATAGCAATAATTTTTTTTTAACAACTCGAACAAATGCAAAGGTGACTGCTTTAAAAAATGGTTACATAAGAATAATTTTACCTCCATTTTCTTTTAATAATATTTCGCAAAAGCATTAAAATGCATCATCGAAAAATATAATTATATAATAAAAATGTCTAAAAATTGGCTCCGATAAACCCCGAAGTTTAGATTTATTTTATTTTTTAATGTCATCTATGTCAGTGACGCGAAAATAAATATCTGGGTAACAAAATACCTGTTGAAAGACTAAATTAACATGTTCTAGCCTAGATGTTAATTAATAAAAATTCAATCATTATTAATTTGAAAATTTTATTAAAATTTATCGAATTTAAGAAGGCGGATACTCACTCTAAAATACATTTGAAGTTTTTAAGAAATAAATGCTAAATTGTTTCAAAAGTATTTTAAATCGATTTCATATTTATTCCTGATTTATTAGTAGACATAAACACACCGAAAACGCGAAAATTTTGCAATAGTTCAGAACGCGATTTGAAATTTTAAAGACAGTTAGTTTGCTTCAGTGACAACTTCTCAAGCACTGTCTTCAGCTACAGCTAAAAGGACGATAAAATTAGGAAAACTTACCGCAAATAGTTTTTCTTAAATAACAAATAATATAAAACTTAATTCACACGATGAAAAGCGTTATCCTTATCTATCACGCTTAAAAGCTAGTTATTAAAATGTTTTGGAATATTTCCTGAATCCCCATATTATTTTTGTGAAAACTGCGATAATTTTACTCTTAAAAGTAATTTTTTAAAGATTTAATGCTATTTATAAAACATTTATATTATACTAACGAAATTCTTTCACTTTTTAATCGTTTTGAAAGGAATTTGAATTTATCGCACAATTATTTATTAGATCTATTTTCACATTCCAAATATTTGGAATGTTAAAATTTTTTAAAAATACCTACTAAACTTTACTGAAATTTCACAAATCTTTTTTTGAAGCTATTTCCGTCATTTGATAAAATTTATCAGATATTTCTTTTCTTATGCGACTAATTATTAACTTTTCTGCAGATTACAATTGTTCCCTCCTGTTAAAATGGCGGGTTTAACTTTAAAATAAGTTAACTATTAATTTAGCCGTCTAGAATTCTTATATTACAGCACCATATTTAAATATTGAAAATATATTTGCTTATGAAATGATCAATTGGTGCTAAAACATGAGTACAAATGAAAGTACAATTTTTACTACACTCATTAATTACCTACCTTTCTAGAGTACCTAAAAATTAAAAAAACCTATAGTGGAAGAATATAAAGATACAAATGCGTTGTATCTTTATAAAAAATAGGGAAAATAGGGAAAAAATAGGGAGATTAAATAAAACAAAATTTTTAAATTTAAATATTTTTTTTATTTTCACACTAAAACTTTAACCTGCCAACTTAGTTATTCATATTCTTGAACATTGAAATAACAGAGATTCATGCACACAACGAACATATAATAACCAAACAAAAAATATACACATTAATATAAAAAGAACGCTGCAGACTTTGAATTGCACAATATATTGAAAATAAAAAAATTGAAATAAACTAGAGATCTCTCAATTTAAATCATATTTTGTCGTTGTTCAGCTAATGCTCTTTGATTGACCAGACACAATTTGAATTTTTTGTTCAAGAAGCAGTGTTCACTGCCACACAATTCACCAATAGATGAGAGGACACACCTTCAAAACCATCGTTATTGGAAATGCAGAGCTTTACTGTCATACAATTCACCAACAGTTTAGTTATCACTTTATTTTAAATATCGTTGTTGAGATTTGCAGATTTCACTGCCATTCCGAACATGATCTATATTCAAATGCATTCTCTATTCAAACACTCAACACAACTTCTTTCTCTAGAGGCCCAGAACATTGGATGTCAAAATAAAATTCAAAGGCTGTTTTTTTGGTCATTTCGGTCATCACTCAACACAACTTCTTTCTGCTGAGGCCCAGAACATCGGGTGTGAAAATAAAATTTAAAAACTGGTTTCGATGGTCATTTAGGACATCATTCAACACAATAATTTGTGCCGGTCAGCACGTCTGAGAGGAAGAGAACCGTAGGAAAAAATCCAACAGACTCGACCCCCAGGGTGCGACCGTTACGTTCCATATCTTAAAGCAATATATCCAAGACAAAGGAATTTCTCTCCCAGCCAGGTGACGCTTGACAGTTCACTCACAAAAACTTCCGCCGTTCAAAATGGCGAGCATATAGTTCCGTCAAATAAAAGTAATTTATAATTTAATGAACATTGAAACATTAAAAGAAATTACATAAAAAGTTAAAGCAATTAATAATTACGTTGATTACTAGAAAAATAAGCATAAAAAATTAAGATATTTAATAAAACTGTAAAAATTATAGTTGATAATTTAAAAGTTGCCAAAGATGCCACAAGATAGGAAAGAAACTCTGGTGGCAAAAAATTTAAAATATTTAAAAATATTGGTAAAGCCGAAAAATGATGTAGATGCATTTTTACATTCTAACACCTCCAAAGAGAACAATGGGAATACAATTCAAGAAATATCCAACAGATAGTTATGAATTTGCATGGGATCCAACTGAAGTCCATTTCCTTTAAGCTGTGCAAATTTCAAGTCTCTGCTGTTTTTAGTTCCGTCGGTATGATTTTTGTCTCGCTCGAAAACGAAACTGAACTACTGCGAGGTGGCCAGATGTGGCACGACTCTTTCTACGGCAACGAAGGAGAGATCAAAATACAATTCATGTCATATGGTAACGAACAGTTCCTTTAACATGGCGGGTGGGGGCTGAATTCTGCACAACTATGACGAACAAATAGTTTTGTAATGAAACGTCATGAAATGCAGGTTTGAAAACCTTGATAGACATTCGTTTAGAAAAACCCAATTTAGGACATGGCCATTGTTTAATATCGGCATAATGTCGAAGGCCTCTTTGGATCTGAGGAAGTCAACACTAGTACATTTTGAACAGTTTCTGTCCCGGTTCAAAACTTTTATTTTGAATTGTACCACTGTCATCATTCTGTAAATTAAAATGTCGAGGGAAAAAAGCGTTAGTTAGGGAGTAGACTATTTTCAAACGTTTGTGTAATTAGAAGATTTTTACGGTGAGTAAAAATCAAATTCCGTAACATTCCTTAAAATAGTGTGTGGAAATTGGAATTTTAACTTTTATATATTCTTAGAATTGACGAATTAAAATGCCAGTGTGTTTTCTTAATTAAATGTTTGAAAAGAATCAATAAAATCGGGCTTAACTTTTAGATTACAAGCAGACGAATTCTCAAAACACCCTTTTGAAATGGAATTCTGAGTGAGAGGTAGACTAGTTTCTGTTTCTCAAATTATTTCATATCAATATGGGACTAGATTTTGGTCGAAAAGTGGATCTTGTTACAATCATGGTGGGATGGGGATGCATTCTATCGTAATCAACATCTTCTTATGTGAAAACTTTCGTTTATTGTTAATGAGGGAAAGCAGGTAAATTCACAGAAGGTCCAGACAGACCCCAGTTCTTATTGTACAATAATTTACTCATACTACAATAATTTGAAGGACAGGGGAGTCCCAGTTTCTGCAGAGAAATTAAAAGATAAACAGATAAGTTCAGTGAAGAAAGTGACAGCATGTTTATCAGTCGGTATACGGAAGAAAAGTTTGAATTGTACAACATCTACAGCACCCTCTAAAGAAAATAAGAAAAAAGACCTTTGAGCTCAACTTGACAACGCAAAAAGCTATACCAAAAGCACATTTATAAGTTAGAAACTGAAACAACGGCTTATAATCTTGTATAAAACAGGTGCTTACTACTTCTTTTATAAAACAGTAAAAAAAAAATTTCAAGATTTACATTAGTGCATATAGATAGAGCCTAGACCATTTGGATTATCTTAAGAAGTTGAAATGAATCAAGAAATATTTAATTTTATCAAATTAGACTGAAATTGGATGCTCATATATGTATATCTAACAATTTTTTTAAAGCGTTGCAATATTTTGATTCAGGTTTTACAAAATCCGAAAGAAATATATTTCAGTTTCAATCGAAAAGGAGTTTATTTTTATTTGAAGGAAATGCTTCAATATTTCACTTCTGTTTTCGAGATATTTCAATCTTTTCGAATTTTTGCTAAGCTCTTCTAGAAGTCTCGAAAACAGTTTTCCTGCGGCGATCGAGCGTTACGTTCAGAAAGCGTCTTCATGAATTCGAATTCCTCCGAGGGAAAATTTACAGTGTAAGAATTTTTCTCTAGAATTTTATTTGAAGAGATTTCGTTGAGGTTTTAAATTTCTTGAAAAATATGTTGAAGAATGATTTATAGCATTTTTAGAACATTTATTGATTTTGATTCAAGTTCTTAAGTAACATTCTAATCGCTTCTCTGATTCTGATAAAAAATGAAACTCATTTCATAAGAAGTGTTTGAAAAAAGAAATAATAAATTATTTTTAGTAAAAATAGTTACGGAAATTCTGATTAATATCTTTTGTATATGAATGTGAAAGAAAAAACGTAATCAGGATGAAAAAATATTTCTAACTTTTAATTTTATTTATACTCAAGAGTAGAGCAACATAAAATATTTGTATTATAGTCATTTCAGTATTACTACGGGATTTTGAGACATTTCTATAGTTATAAAAATATTTGTATCATACACTTTTGATCAAACTATGAAATTTGAAATATTTTCTTAGTTAGAGTAAATATTCGAATCGTGCATTCTTCGTCAATTTGTGTATTATGAGATATTTTCGTAGTTTCAATAAATGCTTGTGTCGTACATTCTTCCACAAATTATAAATTTTGAAATATTTTAGTTAATAAAAATATGTGTTATACATTCTTCATCAAACCGTGAATTTTAAGATATTTTCTTAGTTCCAATGAATATTTGTATCGTGCATTATTTGTCAAACTATGAATTTTGAGACAGCATCTTAGTTACTGTGAATATTTGTATCGTAAACTCTTTATGAAACTATTAATTTTGAGAGAATTTCTTAGTTTCAATGAATATCTGAATCGGACATTCTTCATGAAACTATTAATTTTAAGATATTTTAGTTAAAATAAATACATGCATCATATATTCTTCTTCTAACTGTGAGTTTTGAGACATTTTCTTAGATAAAATAAACATTTGCATCGTACATTCTTCATCGATCTGTGGGTTTTTGAGATATTTTCTTAGTTACAATAAATTCCTTTGTCATGTATTCTTCATTAAACTGTCATCGTAAAAAGAGAAATATTTTAGTTACATTAAAAATATGTGCTATGCATTCTTTATCAAACTGTGAATTGTGAAATATTTTTTTAGTTTCAATGAATATTTGTATCGTGAATTATTTGTCAAACTATGAATTTTGAGACAACATCTTAGTTACTGTGAATATTTGTATCGTAAACTCTTTATGAAACTATTAATTTTGAGACAATTTCTTAGTTACAATGATTATTTGAATCGGCCATTCTTCATCGAACTCTTAAATTTAAGAAATGTTTGTTAAAACAAATACATGCATCATATATTCTTCTTCAAACTGTGAGTTTTGAAAATATTTCTTAGATGCAATGAACATTTACATTGTACATTCTTCGTCGATCTGTGAGTTTTTGAGATCTGTTTTCAGTTACAATAAATACCTGTGTCATGCATTATTCATTAACTGTCATTGTAAAATGAGGAAAACTACATTGTCTTTGATCAGGAGCTTCGTTAGAGATTACGAAACAAAATCCAGAAATATATTCACAAACTCTTTCTGTAATTTATTTCTCATTTCTTAAAAACTATAATAAATAAAACGCATCTTCCTCTGTTCTAACATCTGTTGAAGCTGAAATTATCATTAACCTTTTATGAAAAATATAATCGAAATAGTAGTTTGGTGATTTTCTTTTTTTAACAAGATCTAACGTTTCTAAAGCTTTAAATTGATATCTGATACTAAATTAATTCATATACATCTCTTTCCGCTCTTGTAATTAATGTCTTATGAGTTTATCTCTTTTTAAAATGAAGAAGAAAATTAAAAGCTTTATTGGCTTTCATAACTTTCAAAATTAATTTTAATGAAGGTTTTTCAATTAAAAATGCTTCTCTTGTATTTTTTCAGGGGCGAAATTAATTCCTTCGGAAAAAATTGCTTATGAAAGTGTTGGCTGATGATTACGTTAATCATTTTCTGAAATATATATGCATAAAATAGCTTCACTTCAAATATTTCAAAGCCTTCATGCAGTAAAGGAAAATAAAGCTTAATTTTAAGCTTTCTCTCCCTATTTTGAAGTAAAGAAACAATCTTTTGATTCAAATTGTAAAACATTTTGACATTTTTAGAAGTAGTAATAAATGAAAAGAAATGCAAGATATGTTGTTTAACTCTAAATCTTAAGAAATTTAATATAAAACTAAACTGAGACATTTCAAAATACTTTTGTTAGTTATTTTAGGTGATCTACATAGGATCTCATTATAGTATACAAACTTTCGGACTCATTTTAACGCAGATAGAAACAAAGTTGGATAATTTCGTATTAATACGGAGATAATATTATACAAAGCAATGGAATGCGTGAAATTTACATTTATTTTTATATTTTTATTATTACTATCATTCTAATATTACACACGGAACATAGAATATATATTTTTAATATATATTTTTAACAACATATAGTGAGAGCTAGAAACACCAGATGTCTGTGAACATGCATATTTAAGAAAAACATTCCTTGAGAAAAGCATTCTGGCTTTGTAAGGCATTATGAGTCTGAAGAAAATATGTGTCAACAAACGAGTTTTTCTGATGAGAGAAGCTTTATTTTATGAAAAACAATCTCCCGAAGTAATTATGTTAAAATTTTTAACACGTCATAAGATTTTTTATGCGTAAAATAGTTTTTTCTAATGTCTCTCTAACTGTTATTTTTTTCCTAAACTTTCTTTACATATAACATCTTGAAAACTTTTTGAAAAGTAAATCTAATCTTTATGAAAGATCCAATCTTCTCTTTTGCACGTAATTGAGTCTAGAATTCAAGTCTATTTTAAACAGTCAAACCAATTCACTTATTAAGAGAATGGTTTGGCTGAAATTTGAATTTCAGTAGTAGAAGCATTCAGCTATAAAATCTAAAATATGTATTCAAAATGCACGAACAAAGTAATTTAACCTCCTTCATGATACTGAAAAACAAAACTTACATTTAACCAGCAGACACATTATTCTTTATTTAATATTCTGAAAAGCCCAGCAGATTACAAAAAGTAGAAATAACGGAGAAAATACATTTAAAACGGAATAAAAAAATCGTCTGTTTCTGGCGCTATTCCAAAACACACATCTGTATTAGAATAAAGTGACTAGAATGTTTTTCTTAAGAACAGAAGAATAAATTTTAATAAGAAAAATAGATAAAATTTTATTATAAAAATACACGAGGTTTAGAATTAATAAAACAAAATATTAAAACATGGTGTATTTT
>BGPR01002800.1:11241-38349 GCA_013235015.1 Araneus ventricosus | reverse complement strand
ATATACTGCAGCTGACTATAACTTCTTAATAGAGATATAAATATATGTTTGACGATTTGTTAAATCTCTTAACAAATACTATCATCATCAAAATTTATCATGCATATGCCGATCTACTATTTAAGAAAATGTTACAAAGTAATTAAATTTGGAAATAGCTATATTTTTTCGACTGTACATTTAGGATGACATTCTAAATTTGATAAACGTAATAATACTAATAATTTAGTTGTATAAAATTGAATTTCCCTAAATTTTGTATCTTTATTCTTCTGTTTTGATTGCATCCTTCGTTGCTTTCAATGCATAACGATATTTAAAACACGCATTTAACAAAACGAATGCCAGCCTGAAAACATCATGATAAAATGAAATATTTATTTTATTGTCTAAGATTTTATAATACATTTTCAGCGTCTTTCCTAAATAAAATTTTCAAATTCATAAAACTTTACCAAAATTATACGAATAGCAAGATACTTTCATCAAATTTAAAACGAAAGTACATATGCGATTCTTAAAAATGTAATATCTTTGAAATGTAATTTTCCTATTTTTTGAATTAAAAGCAATGCTATGAAAGCCAATTCCACAATTACCCATCTGCTGAGTGGTTATCCAATTACTGTGCTGTTTAATGGTGAGTTTCTGTTAAAACATTTTTGCATCAGTCGTTGTATAATATATCTTAAAAAATTATTAAAATTAAAGACAAGTGCAAATTTTAAAAAATACGGATTAAAGAAAAATTCAAATTCAAATTTATTGAATGGTAATAAAGTGTATGTCACTGACGAGCTACTTGTTTTTTATTTTAATGTGGAGTAAAAACCATTTTTGTGCGTTAGTATTCTCCGAAGGAACAAATTTAAAATGTGGAAGAATTTTTCATGAATTAATAATCCAGTTAAAATTTTGAAAAACCCTTTCTTCGTGATCACCTACTACCCAAAAAGTAACTTCATGTCAAATTTGGCAAAGGTAGATTCAAAGTTCTGTCCTGTAGAGTGTTTTGAACGACTTTTACATCATGGATCACGCAGTTTACAGAAAGTCTGTTAACCTAAATACGTTATCACGTTAATGTGTCAGATGTAGGTATTCGCATACATTGTTATTAAAAGCTTTGCAATAATTTTAAATGCTCCTTGCAAAATACGAAAGAAACATTTTTCAAATTTGCTCGAGTGAGGAAGCTTTTATTTTTGCTATAAAGGGAGCTTCTATATTTTACTTCATTTTCCAAGATATTTCTTTCTTTTCCGTTTTTTTTAAAACTCTTCTGGAACAGATTTTAATATCGGCGCTACAGCGTTTCACTTAAGCATTATCTTTAGTATTTCGAATTTCTGTGAGTGAAAATTTAGAATATAAGAATTTTTCTTTGGTATTTTATTTATAAGTTGTTTAAGAAGTTTCAAATTCTTTATAAAATACGCCGAATAACTTTTTAGAGTTTTTAAAACATTCCTGGTTTTTGAATCGATATGAAATTTATAATTGTTTCCCTGGGCCTGAGAAAAAAGTATTGTACTCGTAACTAACCCTGAATGTAATCACTTGTTTAATTAAGATATGAATGCAATCAATTTTCTATCTTTATTCTGATCTCCAATCTTAGTGCATAATCTAACGTGCCATGATTCGTGTATTACCCATTAACCCTTTCAAGTTTACTACATGTTACGTTTTAAAAATTACTACATTTATTTCCAAAATGAGTATTATACACGTAGCTGATCATAAATATGTAAAGGAAAAAATTAAGCATTTTTTATTTTCAAGAAATTTGTGGTTTCTCAGTGAAATCAATGAACGGTAACGGGTAATTTTTAATCCGAATTAGTTATCATCGAACTGCAATTTGAATTATGTATTTAATTTATAAGTATACATGAACATACAGGATATTCAACCTTCATAAAATTCAATTTTACTTTCGAAGATTCAATTTAAAAAAATATCAATTTGAACAAGAACCCTCATCATATTATTTCTCTTAGAGATGAAAAGCAATTTATCTATTGCTTAATGATCTTTGTGAATACTAACGGTATTGAACTGGAAATTTTATATAAGTTGGCCTATATATATGACTCTTAAGTTATGGAAGAAAAATTACACTACGTTTCGCACATGCGCAGTAAAAAATACTCAGTGTGTGTTTTCACTGCGATACCAATGAACGCGAAAGGGTTAACACAACCACGAAACCTAAATATTTTGATGGTCTACAAAAACAGACTGGCGTATTATTATATAACTGAAATTATTAGAAACATTTCCTTGAAATGAAATTCCTTGTAATGAAAAGAGAAAAAAAAAACTGAAAATAGTCAATCAACCTATTAACCACTACTTTAAAGTGTATAATTATTTCAAAACATAAAAAAATTAATGCATTTGGCATGTTTATTAATGCGGGTTATAATTATGTATGTTATAGCGATTCATATGATTTTGTATGGCAATGAAAATTAATATTATAACATTCACGTCGAGGAACGTATTAACAAATTGTGTATACAATTTAAAAATAAATGAACATCAATAAAATTCATAAAAATAAAGAAAGTTATGTGCATATAGGGAAAAATGAAAACTGGACACGTCCACTAATAAATGCATTCTGCGTTCTTGGTTATCCATGCTATTATATGACGAGTTATGAATTGTTATCATTTTTTAATTTGTATTAATATGCATTGCTTAGATTTGAATTTATGTTACTTATATCCACCTTTTATTTTATGCCATTCTTATTTACTCTTTGGTACATTATTCTAATCAAAATATTTTCTTTAGTCTATGTTATTTATGTCATTGTGAGCCTTCCATACAGCCATACATGCGCTTGGCACCTTTTCGGTTAGATTCAAATGAATAAATAAACAAATAAATAATCCATTCTGTACTTTACAGATATTATTCTTTTCCTTATAGAAAGTGTAAATTCTGCAGACGAGCAGTTCATTTCTTTTAGTACGAGCATAGTAACGTGTCAATGGCTCATACAGAAGTATACGATGAAAACCAACAACTTAAATATTTTATGATCACAGCATTATAAATTGAAACTGGGCGACTAATACTGTTGAAATGAAGGTAATATTGGTGGGTTCGCAGTAGGAGCGCATGATTAAATCTCAGTTTTGGTTAATGAGTCATACATTAAGTGACAGTGTCAGCCTCGTGTGTATAATATGGCAAAATCTGGGATTGTGCGTTTTCAGTGGCCACTACAATATTTTCTATCACTAACACGTTAAGATTTCACTCCCCTTTCGGTCCTTATCTTTGAAAGCTCTAATTACCCTGCTGATGGATTCACTCCTTTATTTAACACTATAACCACTTGAGTGATGGCCTAACTTTTTACTGAGGAGGGAAGAAGATTAAAATGACCCAAAATTCGGTCGAAATCCGCAACAAATATTTTTAAACTCTCAACTTTGAATAGGAGAAAAAAAGTAATTATTTCTGGCCGTTATAACCACCGTTTCAATTGAATACTTTGAGAATTTATCTTATTATAATTTAGAGGACACACCGAATGTTTTTTATCTGTAAGTTTTAAATTAAGAACTACTTGATGATTTAAAATTGTTAATAAGTGGAAGAAGTGGAAGACATGGTTCCTTAATTTTTAAACTGAAAGAATCATGCAATACAAACATTTAAATATTGGAAGAACATCTATGATCAAATAGTCATAGACACACATGCACTTGCTTGCTTCGAAATAGCACATTACTCGCAGTATTTGACAATAAATAATACGCCTTTAGTAGAACTTTTAGATTGTACATCAAAAAGTAAAGTAAACCACAGAGAAATCGAAATATAAAATATAAAAACCGTTAAATATTTAGATATCGCATAAAAATGCTGTAATATCGAATATTATGAACTTCTAAGAAACAGGCTAATCAAAAGGGAAGGAATAATCTTTTATTGTTCACTTTATTACATGAACAAAAAATCATAAAATTGCTACTATAATTTATATACATTACCTATAACCGGCATTATGAATATACACCATGAAATCATAAAGATTTCAAATTTGATTGAATGCTTTTGATATTCGTGGGAATATATAAATTTATTGAAGAAATATCCGTCACAGGTTGGTCAGAAACTGTAACAAAATTTCGTAGCAGTTACGTAAACCGTTATAAAATTCTTGTATGCGATACATTATCATATCGATGTTAAAATGAAGGCTCTAAAAGGGAACTTTTTGGAAAATGTATTTATAAGAACTTTCTATATCCAGCTTTAAGGAAAACAAATTGTTTGCAGTAGGCGAATAAAGTTTCTCTCGCGGAAGCAATTTTCTTTTTTGTTCTTCTTTTTCTTTTTGGTGAAGCAGATACAAAGTATTTCGAAGCGAAAGAAATTTGTATGCATGAATTTTACTTAAACACTCGGTCAGAAAAAGTAGGATTTCATCCAATCGAATTTATATTCAAATCGACGCAAACCCGGAGAATGTTTAAGCACACAGTTTCAGAATTCTTAATTCTTTCTTTTCGATCTTTCAAAGCTCAAAATTGTAGATTATAAACAAATAATAATAATAAATTATCTTCTTCAACATCTCGAACAAATGTAAATGCGACTGTTTTTTTCTTTAAATGGTTACGTGAGAATATTTATACCTTCATTTTCTTATAATAATATTTCGCAAAACCATTAAAATGTATCATCGAAAAAGAAAATTACATAATTTCTTTTTTTTTCTGAAAATACCATAATGTTAAAAAAATGTCAAATCGCTAGATATACTTCTGACAAATAATTACAAAAAGTGTTTGCATTATCTGTCTAATGAACCGAAAGTTACAAAAGAAGTTAAAATTTTGATTATTCGAAAAGTACTGACAGTACTTCACGAATGTTCGTATTCGCAGTTTCCGAATTCCGTGTAGTTTGCACACACAAACATGAGATTTTTTCTTTTAAAGAAAGATTTTATTACTCGAATAGTTACGTTTTGCAGCAAAAGGTGGCGCTTAAGTTGTAGTACTTCAGATTGTGGCGCACAGTAGGTTACGGCGTACGAGGATTTTGAAATGAACGTGACGGTGGTAAGATGTGGCACGAATCTTCTCTACGGCAACGAAGGCGAAATCAAAATACAATTCCTGTCACATGGACGCACTATTTTCTTATAGCATGGCGGATGGAGGCTGCATTTTGCACAAATTGGACTAAAAATGATCTCTTAATAAAAAGTCACGAAATGCAGGTTTGGAAACCTTGATGACCATTTGTTTAGAAAAGACCGATTTAGGACATGGCCATTGTTTAATATCGGCCTAATGTTGAAGTCCTCTTTGCATCTGAGGAAGTCAACACTGGTACATTTTAAACAGTTTCTATCCCGGTTCAAATCAGTCATTTTGAAACGTACCACCGACATCATTCTGTAAATTAAAATTTCCAGGGAAAAAGGCGTTATTTAGGGAATATACTATTTTCAAACGTTTGTGTAATTAGAAGATTTTTACAGTGAGGAAAAATCAAATTCCGTAGCATTCCTTAAATTGTGCGTGGAAATCGGAATTTATACATTCTTAGAATTATATACTTTTATACATTCTTAGAATTGTCGAATTAAGATGTTAGTGTGTTTCCTTAATTAAATGTTTAGGAACAGACAGAGAAAAGATTCACTTAAAAAATCGGACTTAACTTTTAGATTACAGGCAGACGAATTCTCAAAACATCCTTTTGAAATGGAATTCTGAGTGAGAGGTAGACTAGTTTCTGTTTTTCAAATTATTTCATATGAATATGGGACTACATTTTGGTCGAACCGAGGATCTTGTTACAATCATGGTGGGATGGGAATGCATTCTGTCCTAATCAACATCTTCTTGTGAGAAAACTTCGTTTATGCTAATGAGGGAAAACAACTAAATTCACTGAAGGTCGAGACATACCCCAGTTCTTATTTTACAATAATTTGAAGAACAGGGGAGTCGTAGTTTCTCCAGAGAAATTAAAAGATAAACAGATAAGTTCCTTGAGGAAAGTGACAGCATGTTTATAAGTCGGTATACGGAAGAAAAATTGGAATTGAACAACATCTACAGCATTCTCTAAGGAAAATAAAAAAAGACCTTTGAGCTAAACTTGACAAACGCAAAAATCTATGCCAAAAGCACATTTATAAGTTAGAAACTGCAACAAAGGCTTATAATCTTGTATAAAACAGGTGCTTACTACTTCTGTTATAAAACAGTAAAAAAAAAGTTCAAGATTTCTTTTAGTGCATAGATAGAGCCTAGACCATTTGGAATATGTTACGAAGTTAAAATGAATCAAGAAATAGGTAATTTCAGCAAATTCGACCAACATTAAATGTCCATATATTTATATATAACAATTTTTTAAAAGCGTTGCAAAATTTTGATTCAGGTTTTACAAAATCCGAAAGAAATATATTTCAGTTTCAATCGAAGAGGAGTTTATTTTTACTTGAAGGAAATGCTTCAATATTTCATTTCTGTTTTCGAGATGTTTAATTTTTTCGAATTTTTGCTAAGCTCTTCTAGAAGTCTGGAAAACAGTTTTCCTGCGGCGATCGAGGGTTTGGTTCAGACAACGTCTTCATGATTTCGAATTCCTCCGAGGCAAAATTTACAGGGCAAGAATTTTTCTCTAGAATTTTATTTGAAGAGATTTCGCCGAGGTTTTAAATTTCTTGTTAAATCTGTTGAAGAATGATTTATAGCATTTTTAGAACATTTATTGATTTTGATTCAAGTTCTTAAATAACATTCTAATCGCTTCCCGGATTCTGATTAAAAATGAAACTCATTTCATAAGAGCTGTTTGGGAAAAGAAATAATGAATTAATTTTCGCAAAAATAGTTACGGAAATTCTGATTAATATCTTTTGTACATGAATGTGAAAGGAAAAACGTAATTTAATTAAAATAATCAGGATGCAAAATATTTCTAGCTTTTAATTTTAGTTATTCTCAAGAGTAGAGCAATATAAAATATTTGTATTATAGTCATTTCAGTACTATTATAGATTTTGAGCCTTTTCTATAGTTATTACATATATTTGTGCCATACACTTTTCACCAAACTTTGAAATTTGAAATATTTTCTTAGTTACAGTAAATATTCGAATTCTGCATTTTTCGTCAATTTGTGTATTTTGAGGTATTTTCGTAGTTACAATAAATGCTTGTGTCGTGCATCAAGAAACTATAAATTTTGAAATATTTTAGTTACAATAAAAATATGTGCTATACATTCTTCATCAAACTGTGAATTTTGAGATATCAAAGTCTTAGTGAGATATCATCTCAGTTTCAATGAATATTTGTCTTGTGCATTATTTGTCAAACTATGAATTTCGAGACAACAGCTTACTTACTGTGAATATTTGTATCGTAAACTCTTTAAGAAACTATTAATTTTGAGACAATTTCTTAGTTACAAGGAATATTTGAATCGCACATTCTTTATCGAACTCTTAAATTTAAGATATTTTTGTCAAAATCTTCAAGTTTGTTAAGTTCTTCTTCAATTCTTCTAAATTCTTCGTCAAACTGTGAGTTTTGAGAAATTTTCTTAGATACAATGAATATTTGCATTGTACATTCTTCGTCGATCTGTGGGTTTTTGAGATCTTTTTTAAGTTACAATAAATACCTGTGCCATGCATTCTTCATTGAACTGTCATTGTAAAAAGATGAAAACTGCATTGTCTTTGATCATGAGCTTCGTTAGAGATTACGAAACAAAATCCAGAAATATATTTGTAAACTCTTTGTGTAATTTATTTCTCATTTCTTAAAAAGTAAAATAAATAAAACGCATCTTCCTCCGTTTTAGCATCTGTTGAAGCTGAAATTATCATTAGCCTTTAAAGAAAAATAAAATCTAAATAGTAGTTTGTTGATATTCTTTTTTATAGCAAGATCTAACGTTACTAAAGCTTTAAATACTAAATTAATTCATATCGATCTCTTTCAGATCTTGTAATTAATGTCTTATGAGTCTTATGAGTTTGTCTCTTTTTAAAATGAAGAAGAAAATTAAAAGATTTATTGCTTTCATATCTTTCAAAATTAATTTTAATGAAGATTTTTAATAAAAAATGCTTCTCTTGTTTTTTTTCTGGGACGAAATTAATTCTTTCGAAAAAAATAGCTTATGAAAGTGTAGGCTGATGATTACGTTAATCATTTTCTAAAATATATGTGCATAAAAGAGCTTCACTTCAAATATTTCAAAGCCTTCATGCATTTAAAGAAAATAAAGCGTAATTTTAAGCTTTCTCTCCCTATTTTCATATAAAGAAAAAAATGTCTTGATTCTAATTATAAAACATTTTAGGATATTTAAAGATAGTAATAAATGAAAAGAAATGAATGATATCTTGTGTAACACTAAATCTTAAGAAATTTAATATAAAAATAAACAAACATATCAAAATACTTTTCTTAGTTATTATAAGTGATAAGCATAGGATCTCATCAGAGTATACAAATTTTCGGACTACTTTTAAAGCTTATAAATACAAAGTTGAATGATTTCGTATTAATACAGAGATTATATCATCCAAAGCAATGGAATGCGTGAAATTTACATTTATTTTTATATTTTTAGTATTACTATCCTTCTAATCTTACACACGAAACATAGAATATATTTTTTTAACAACATATCTTGAGAGCTAAAAACACCAGATGTCTGAGAACATATATATTTAAGAAAAACATTCCTTGAGAAAAGCATTCTGGCTAAGTAAGTCATTATGCGGCTGTAAAAAATATGTGTCAACAAAACAAGTTTTTCTGTTGAGAGAAGCTTTATTTTATGAAAAACAATTTCCTGAAGTAATTAAGTTAAAAATTTTAACACGTCATAAACATTTTTATGAATAAAATAGTTTCTTCCTCTGTCTCTCTAATTGTTATTTTTTTCTAAATTTCCTTATGTATCATATCTTGAAAACTTTTTGAGAAGAAAATCTAATTTTTATGAAAAATCCATTTTTTTCTTTTGCACATAATTCAGTCTTGAATTCAAATCTATTTTAAACACTCAAGCCATTTCACTTATTAAGAGAATGGTTCGGCTGAAATTTACACTTCAGTAGTAGAAGCATTCAGCTACAAAATCAAAAATATGTATTCAAAATGCACGAACAAAGTAATTTAACCTCCTTCATGATACTGAAAAACAAAACTTACATTTAACCAGCAGACACATTATTCTTTATTTAATATTCTGAAAAGCCCAGCAGATTAGAAAAAGTAGAAATAACGAAGAAAATACATTTAAAACGGAATAAAAAAATGGTCTGTTTCTGGCGCTATTCCAAAAGACACATCTGTATTAGAATAAATTGACTGGAATTTTTTTCTTTAGAAAAGAAGAATAAATTTTAATAAGAAAAATATATAAAATTTTATTATAAAAATAGTCCCGGTTTAGAATTAATAAAAAAAAATATAAAACATGGTGTTTTTAGTTTTCTTAAATAAACAAGAAGTGTTCAATTTATCAGTGTCCAAGAAGGGCCATTTAGTGGCAAAAAAGCAAAACGTTTCTCTTTATTATCAAAGTTTAAATCAAAATTAATCTTTCTTTTCGACGTATAAGATAGCTCCCGCTGCGCTAAGAAAATAAGCAAATTTAATGATGCATTCAAAATATGATAAAAATGGCGCTTTTTTCATTCACCATCTGTTCTTTTCGGGAATTTTCTTGTCATTAAAGAAAATTTTCGGTATTGATTTTTTGGAAATATTTCACTGAAAGCTTTAATGCTTGTAATTTTGAGGTGAAATGATAGAAGTCCATCCAGGTGGTTTACAAATAATTTCCTTTTATGCATTTCTTCAAGGAACATTTTTATAAATTGAATTCTTAACTGAATTCACTTTTTCGCAATTCATTCGTTTCATAAACCTGCACTAAGTTTCGGCAACCCTAACTAAACTTTCGCAATTCCTTTGATACCATTAAGTAAAATGCAAAAGAAACATATACTGCAGCTGACTATAAATTTATATTGGAGATTTAAATATATGTTCGACGATTTGTTAAAACTCTTAACAAATACTAATTCGAATCATCAAATTTTATCATGACATTTGCCGATCTACTATTTACGAAAATTTTACAAAGTAAAATTAAATTTGGAAATATCTATATTTTTTCGATTGTGCATTTAGGATGATATTCTTATTTTGTGAAACATAATAATACTAATAATTTAGTATTATAAAATTGAATTTCCCTAAATTTCGAATCTTTATTTTTCTGCTTTGATTGCGTCGTCCGTTTCTTTCTATGCGTAATGATATTTAAATCACGCATTTAACGAAAAGAATGACAGTCTGAGAACATCATGATAAAATGAATTATTTATTTTATTGTCTGCTATTTTATAATAGTATTTTTCAGCGTCGTTCCTAAATAAAATTTTCAAATTCATAAAACTTTACCAAAATTATACGAAAAGCAAGATACTTCCATGAAATTTAAAACGAAAGCACACAAGCGACTCTTAAAAATTAAATATCTTTGAAATGTAAATTTTCCTATTTTTTTTAATTAAATCATGCTATGAATGCCAACTCCACGATTACCCAGCTGAGTGGTTACCCAATTACTGTGCAGTTTAATGATGAGTGATAGATAGAACTTTTTTGCATCAGCCGTTGTATAATAAATCCTAAAAAATTTATTAAAATTAAAAAGTACAAATTTTAAAAAATACAGATTAAAGAAAAATGCAAATTCAAATTTTAATGAATAATAATAAAGTTTGTGTCACTGACGAGCTACTTGTTTTTTTATTATAAAGTGGAGTAAAAAAGCTTCTTTGTGCGTTTGTATTCTCCGAATTTACTGAGGAACAACTTTAAAATGTCGAAGAATTTTTCATGAATTAATAATCCAGTTAAAATTTTGAAAAGCCCTTTCTTCGTGATCACTACCCAAGAAGTAACTACATCTCAAATTTGGCAAAGGAAGATTCAAGTTTCTGTCCTGTAGAGTGTTTTTAACGACTTTTACATCATGGATCACGCAGTTTACAGAAAGTCTATACCCCTAAATACGATATCACCTTAATGTGTCAGAGGTAGATATTCGCATACATTGTTATTAAAAGCTATGCAATAATTTTAAATGCGTCTTGCAGATTCCGAACGAAACAATTTTCAAATTTGCCCGAGTGAGGAAGCGTTTATTTTTGCTATAAAGGGAGCTTCTACATTTTACTTCATTTTTCGAGATATTTCTTTCTTTTCGAATTTTTATTTAAACCCTTCTGGAATATATTTTCCTTTCGGCGTCACAGCATTTGACTGAAGCAGTATCTTCAGTATTTCGAATTTCTGTGAGTGAAAATTTAGAGTATAAGAATTTTTCTTTGGTATTTTATTTATAAGTTGTTTGCAGAAGTTTCAAATTCTTTATAAAATACGCCTAATAACTTTCTAGAGCATTTAAAACATTCCTGGTTTTTAAATCGATATGAAATTTATAATTGTTTCCCTGGGCCTGAGAAAAAGTATTATACTCGCAACTAACCCTGAATGTATTCACTTGTATAATCAAGATATGAATGCAATCATTTTTCTATCTTTATTCTGATCTCCAATCTTAGTGCATAATCTAACGTACCATGAATCGTGTATACCCATTAACCATTTCATGTTCACTAGATGTTTAGTTTTAAAAATTACTAAATTTATTTCAAAAATGCATATTAGACCTGTAGCTGATCATACATACGTAAAGGAAAAAAAATTAGCATTTTTTATTTTCAAGAAATTTGTGGTTTCACAGAGAAACCGATGAACGGTAACGGGATACTTTTCTTCCGAATAAGTGATCATCGAATTTTAATTTATAAGTATTCATGAGTATTCAGGATATTCAACTTTCATAAAACTCAATATTACTTTCGAAGATTCAATTTTAAAAAATATCAATTTGTGTAAGAACCTCATCATTTTGTTGCTCTTAGAGATCAAAAGCAGTTTAGATCTTTCAAAGCCATTATCTCTGTGAATACTAACGGTATTGAACTGGAATTTTTATATAAATTGGCCTACATATCTGGCTCTCAAGTGCTGACAGAGAAATAAGGCTACGTTTCGCCCATGCGGAGTAAAAAATTCTCAAAGTGTGGTTTCACTGCTATACCAATGAACGCAAAGGGTTAACACAACCACGGAACCTAAATATTTTGATGAGCTGCAAAAATGGACAGGCGGATTATTACATAACGGAAATTATTAGAAACGTTTTTAAATAGATAATGAAAAGAGAAAAGAAAATGAAATTAGTCAGTCAACCAATTAATCACTACGTTAAACTGCATAATTATTTTAAAAAATTAAGGATTTATGCATTTAGGATGTTTAATATTGCGGGTTATAATTATGAATGTCATAGAATTCATATGATTTTGGATGACAATGAAAATTAATATTATAGCATTCGCGTCCAGGGACGTATTAACATATTGTGTATACAATATAAAAAGATATGAACATCAATAAAATTCATCAAAATAAAGAAGGTTATATGCATGTAAAAAAATAAATAAAAACTGGAAAACTATTGTATCAGTAACTTGATTTTCTAATGAACACGTTCACTAGTTGCTTACTTATGCACGAAGAACAGTGAAGTCTCCCTATAACGAAATCGCTTGGTTCCAATTGAAAAATTCGTTATGGAGAAAATTTCGTCATACGGAGATTAGAGATTTTTGCAGTTATTTAAGTAAATGTTCCAAACTTTTCAATAGGTGCGATAAGTTCAAATGTATTTAATTCCGATTTTCAATTAAAAATGAAGTAATATATATTATAAATTTGTTAAAATTATACTAATTTTTATTGTATAAATAAAATGCTCAAAAGTTAAGACAATTCTCCAATTTAGAGAATAGTTTGTACTAGTATGTATTTACGTTTATTTTACTTGAAAAATTCCGTTATTTTACATTTCTTTGCATTTCGTGATGTTAAATTTTCAGAAAACTTTTCACATTTTAAGAGTGAGTGGTTTCAGAAACAGGCACGTGTGAGCGAATTGGTTGCACAGAAATTATCAACTTTCTTCAAAAATGACAGAAATCGAAAAGATAAACCTCTGAAAAAATTCGTTATAGGGAGACAACCATTTCGTTATATGGAGAATATTTTGATTGTTATTTAACATTCCGATTAAAAATTTCGGTATAGGGAGAAATTCGATGTAGAGAGACTTCGTTGTAGGGAGACTCTACTGTATATGAGGTATAGGTTTAGGATGAAATCTAACCGATCTTCCCCTATATAAAAATAACACTTACGTCTCAGATCTATCGTATATTTAACACTTTGTCTGCCGACCACGCACTTTGACTTGCACCTGCAATTCACATCTACAATCTAATTAGATGACCCCTTTATTCACATCTACAATCTAATTAGATGACCCCTTTATTCACATCTACAATCTAATTAGATGACCCCTTTATTCACATCTACAATCTAATTAGATGATCCTTTCTCTATAATAGTTAAGAGATAGCAGAAAAGGGGTCATCTAATTAGATTGTAGATGTGAATCGCAGGCGTGAGTCATGGCAGCGAACATGTTAACGGTAATTATAATCTATTTTCTCTTTTTATGTAAAATGGATCAACAAAATTAATGGGAGATTTTCGTGTTTATACACTTCCATTTAACTTAATTTGTTTCCTGCTTGTAAAGATGAATTTTTCAAATCGATCTCACACTTACTTCTCTATGTGTTAGAGTTTTGTAAGTTTATTCTCTTATGTGTATAGATGACAATATATTAGTTTAATATTTGAGATCTTAATATTCATTTGATGGATTAATTTAATTAAATTTTTATTAAATGTACTCTGAGCCACCTGATACTATAGTTTAGAAATTATTTCAAGGTTTTATAATTTTTATGATAATGAATTATAAATTAAAGTAAAAAAATAGAAAATAATTAGAATAAAAATGATTTCTTCTTTGTAATACACTAATAAAAATGTGCTGTTAAAAACATATTTGTTATATTTATTAAAGTAATGAAACATAACACTTCTACAGCTTTTAATTGTTATCTGAAACTTAAATTCAATTATGTACAGCTCTTGCAACTAGATAATTAGTCTTTGAGTTCCTCACTTCCTGGAAAGAAGAAGAAAATGAAAGAATTGAAGTTTCTTTTGTTCATAATTAATTTTAACGACAGATTTTTTAATTAAAAACACCCTTTCTCGGAGGGTTTTTTTGCTTTAAAATTAAACCTTTCCAAAACTGTTTATTTAGTATAAGGTATGAAATTGACTACACTAAAAATTACAAACCTGTATGCATCCATAGTGGGAAAAACCCATTTATTATTTTTTTTTAAATATTGTTTAACTGCAAAGAAAAATCTTGGTTCTAATTATAAGAAATTTCGAAATATTTAATAGAGTTTAAAAACACTAATAACTGAATTAAGGCTTGAATACATATTTCAATGCATAAACTTAAAAAAATTATTTGAAAATGCAATGAAAAAATCCCGAGAGAAATTTATTTTATTTTTTTAAATATATAAAAGAAGCTAAAAGTATATTTAATATTGTTTAACTGAAAAGAAAAATCTTGATTCTAATTATAATAAATTTCGAAATATTTAATAGAGTTTAAAAACACTAACAATTGAATTAAGGCTTGAATACATATTTCAATGAATAAACTTAAAAAAATTATTTGAAAATGCAATGTAAAAATCGTGAGAGAAATTCATTTTATTTTTATAACTATATAAAAGGAGCTAAAAGTATATTCTTGGTTTTTTCATGCCGGCTTTTTTTGCAAAAAATAAAACTCCTTTCTTATGAATTCAGAATTATTGTCCTCTAAGTTAATTTGCACATTTCCATAATTAAAGAACTGACTTTGCACTTTTATTCTTGATATTCCTATTAATATTATCATCGGAGTGTCGGCAAAAGTTACTCTACAGATTTTAACAGCGCATTATGAGAGATTAGAAAAGAGGAGATTCTTAAGTCCCTAAGAAGTTCGGGTCAGCTAAGTCTATTATGATGCTATGAAAACCAGCGGGAGTGGTCTCCCCTAAACTTTCTCGTATACTTTCTAAGTGGAGATTCGTCAAAATCTTGAGTTCGAATTTTTTTGACGATTACAATACTTTCTCTTTGTATACTTCGTATACTAGAAAGTGAAACAAGCAAACCTGAATTAAAATATCTGTTGCCACGTTTCGAGAAAATGTTACTTTGAAGCAGGTGCGATAAAATAGGCAATGCAATGAATACTAAAGCGAAAATTCTGCTTTGGAATTGAATTCCCAAGAAAACAATTTATACTACCACAACCGTAACAAATGCTGAAATAATGAGATCGGTTTGAATTTTATTTACAGCAATAAAAAATTGTTACAATTCATGTTAAACATTATTTATTGTTGTAAATAAAATTTACAACAATAACAGATTGCTACCAGTACGCATGCCCATGAGAATCGGATGAAAAGGAATTTAATATACAATTTGTACGCCTCTTTTTGACGGATTTGGCCCAAAATTTTATACGGACCTACATTCATGACGATACAACTGTTTACCAAATTTTATCCATCTAGCTATTCATGTTTCTGAGTTATAGTGTTCGCATTATCGCGGACAGACAGACAGACTTCCCGTTGACGGATATTGTCCAAAATTTGGAAGAAACCTACAAATTATGTTTAAAGACCACATACCAAATTTCATCCCCGTAGCTCTAATAGTTTTCGAGTTATCGTATTCACAGACAGACACACAGTCAAACAGACATGATTCCAAAATTGTGTTTTTCGGACTCAGGGAGGTCTAAAACGTGGAGATTCGTCAAAATCTAGAGTTCGAATTTTTTGACGATTACAATACTTTCTCTTTGTATACTTCGTATACGAGAAAGTAAAAAGTCTGCACAGCAACTGAGTTTTTGTTATGAGCAAAAGTTTGTTCTATAAAGAAAATTTCCTTGATGAAATAATATTTAAATTTTAAACAATATAATGAAAAAAATTTTTGAGTGACTTTTACATTTATAAACATTTAGAGAAAGTTTCATAGTATATATGTTAAAAACCGTTTTGGAAAATAAGCAAAATTTTAAAATTGAACCAATCTTTAAATATGCATTTGAGTCTCGAATTAAAATCTATATTAAACACTTGAACCATTTCACTTCATAAGAAAATGCTGGGCCGATTTCAGTTTCAGAGAGAACAATTCAGCAACAAAATTCAGGTCCATCAAAATACAGAGAAGAAAAACTTACATCAAACCATTAGAGACATTATTCTTTATTTAATATTCTGGAAAGCTCAGCAGATTATCAAAAATGGAAATAGCGCAGAAAATGCATTCAAACCAGAATAAAAAGATGGTATGTATATGGCTCAATTCCATGAAACAAACGTATTAGAATAAAGTGAATATTTTCGTATTTCGAAAAGATAAATTTCAACGAAAGAATTGAGGAAATTTCGTTATAAAAATAAGCTCGGCTTAGAATTAATGAAGTAAGTTTTTTAAAACACAGAACGTTTTTCTTTTTCTTAAATAAAAAACTAGAAAGTTTCAGTTTATCAACGTCCAAAAGAGCAATTTAAATTTACAAAAAAGAAAAATCCTTTATTTTTTTTTGGAAAGTTTAAATCATAATTAATCTTTCTTTTCATCATGTAAGATAGTGTCCGCCGTGCTGTGACAAAAAAATATGTATTCAAAGTATAATAGAAATTGTGTTTTTTTCTCATTCAACATATGCTATTTTCGGGATATTTATTGTCATTAAATGGAAACTTCACGAACAATTTTTAGATATTTTGGTGATAATTTTAATATTTCAAGTTTTGAGGATGGGATGTTAATAGACTATAATAATAATTTTTAAATCACGTTTTTCTTTTACGTATCCTTTAAATGATTATATATAACTCCATATTTGCTAATAAATGCTAATTTTACTTTTCAGTGATATCTTAAAAAAACGAAATAAAGTATATGGAAACGATGTGAAGAAATTATATATAAAACCTAGTTTTTGAATTGCAAATGGAATTATTTGCAAGCATCCTGTCAAAACTATTTAAATATGATGCATAACATTTTATCCAAGCAAAATGTATGGAAAGACATTGTTTTCTTTGATGCTCTAGAAAGACACATGCATAACATATGTTGTTACACATGAGCAGAAACATTGGTCATATGGCTGCATGTAAGAGTAGAAATTCTTGCACGTAAACAGATGTGCACTAAAACTTAACAAAATTTTATCAGAGAAATTTGCATGTGAGCATAGGAAAAAGACGGACGAGAATCTCTGGAGTTATGTGATTCTAAGAGTTATTTTGTTTGGACTTGAGTTAGCACTTTGATATGAAAGAGTGAGTTTGTGCCAGTGAAGCCCGCTAAATTCTTATTTATTGTCTTTATCAAGAGTTTGTAGATGAAGCCTAAGTTACTTTTATCTGTTTTGTTTATTGAGTGCTCTAACATGTCTTCCAGACAATAAGGCACACGGAGGTTCTGGTGACTGTTATTTTCCATCTGTTGGTCGCTCATTTTTCTTCTGCCTTGCTTCGGGCCGTAAGTTGATGAAATCTATTTATTTCCAGTTTTTTATTATTTATTTTATCCTCTATTATTTCCAGTTTCTTACGAGATTCAATCTCTTGAACAAAATGCTTTTGATCATGAAAATTCATTATTTTTATAATTACTTTAAATTGTGAAAACATTTTATTGAAATTGTGTATAGAATTTAAGATTACGTATGGGTTATTATGTAGTACTTATTGGCAAGTCGACGAAAGGATGCATACAGCTTTTTCGTAAGAAAATACTCAACTTATCATCTTAAAGTACTTATTCTAAATATCAGATTTATATTAATATCTTCTAAGCTTGTGTAGCTACAGAGTCTGCTTATTATTTTTTTTATCAATTCTCATGTACAGTTCAGCTCTAAGGGCCTGATTCTTGAGGGACTTCATAGTGATATCATCTGCAATATTTTATAAATATTTAAGAAGCAACTTTTTGATTTATTTATTTACAACCCCGCCTCAGCCTATCAAAAAGCGTGTAAGGCCTTCCACAGGCCGGAGGAGAAACATAAAACAAATTATGTTTTTGCTCTTAATCTTTCTGTGGGTTTTTTATGTGTTCATGGTTGTAAACATGATATTTTAAATTGTTCTGTTCACCCTGTGGGGTTCTTTGTAACTTTCTGATTGTAAGTGAAAAGAAGAATGAAGATCTATTTTATCTTTGTCCTATCTAACCACGGGGGAGTGCTCCATGATGGATGATAAACCGCCGAATACGCGAGCGAGTTCTGGTTTTCCCGGTGGGTGTAGTAATGGTGTGGGTTTGAGTCCACTATAATGACGGGACTTACCTCCTGCGGAATGGGTTGATCAGTGGTCGATGATGGCTATTAGGACTCTACCCTCAGTGCCCTTTTCTGTTGTAACGGCTTTCATTCAATTAACCTCGAAAGCTTACGCAGGGTTGGGGTATTTCAACTGTGGTTACTTAGGGTAGGGGTACCTCAACTGTGGTTACTTAGGGTTGGGGTATCTCAACTGTGGTTATTTAGGGTTGGAGTATCTCAACTGTGGTTATTTAGGGTTGGGGTATCTCAACTGTGGTTACTTTTGCCCCTTTTTCCTCGGAGAATACTCCCCAGTATATAAATGAGAAGTTCAGTAAGCAGGTTCTCTCTCTCCTCAGGATACAGTAATAATGGTGTAGATTGGTTAATGGGTTCTTCGCCGATGACGGGACGTACTTCTTATGGAGGGGTTTGTACATGAGCTGCTCTTAGGGGTTATTTCGCTGATCACAGTTATCCAGGTTGTTGTCGCAGCGGTCCTGTCTTCCATTCCACCCGGATGCTAAGGCAAGGCGGGAATTTATCTTTATGGTTATGTTTGTCTCTCTATCTTTCTCCCAGTTTCTGGCACGTGATATTGATTTAATAATATCAGTTTTTAGATAATATCTTATAAGATGTACTTTAATTAAACTTTAATATTTTATGTAGTCTTTTAAGTAGGCTAGATATTTTTACGATAAATTTTTATATCTCCTAAGCTATTGGTTGTTAAATATAAATTGAGTCAATTGAAAATAAGTCTGTGAAATGTTCATTTTGAAGAAAGTATAAATTAGCCGTTAGACATATATTATAAAATATACGCTATTATAAAACGCAAGAATTGCGGCTTGTTGTTCTTACTTCGGAGCATGCTGTTTTTTGAATTGAAGAATAGAAATACCAGATAAGAACGTTAAATACCAGATAAGCCTTAATTTTCTTGCTCATTATAATTTGATTTCATGCCTTTCCAGTGATCCATGTTTGTGATACAGGAATGAATGGGATACTAAGGCTTTATTTTTAAGGAGAGTTCGCTATATTTTGCAGAGTTCAAGAAAATACATTTTACATCTCTTATATATTAAATTATTATCTTATTATTATCTTTTATATAGTATCTTGTGAAAAATATTTTTCCGTCATTTTATAATATATATAAGATAAACTATATTTCCTTTTACTTCCTAAACCATATCTACCTTCCATAACTTCAGTTGCTTAACTATGGTCACTTCAGGTATGAAAATGAGAGGATTTTGGCTAAAGTGAATATTTGAAGATTCAATGACTAGTAGTCGAAAGCACATTTATTAAGATTGATTCACTTTGTAATTCAATGTGATTGAACTCCAACGGAAATTCTTCTCACCCAGACTGAAACTTTGACGCCCCTATGCTAATTTTTGAAATTCGCAGAAATTCACTGACGAATACAATTTCCCTAATTTGCTCCGAATAGACGAATTGGAAAGAGACTAGGGGGTTGCAGACATACGATCCAGCCTGCGATATCAATACTTGAAATCATCTGTATTCAAATTCCGCTTTCGAACGAAATTCTCAATCTCCCCGTCACCCCACCTGCCATCCGAAATGGAAAGTAGGCTAAATCGAATCTTCGACTTACACTCCAAGCTAAACTGACTGAAGAATTCCGGGCGGGGGTGGTGGCAGGACAGGATACGACTGCAGGACAGACAGGACAGGGAATCTTTCCGTATCAGCGATGAAGCATGACAACGATTCCTGTCCGGGTCGATTTCGAAAAACGGGAGTTTAAAAAAATAAAAATAAAAAAGAGGCAAAAGGGGGAAAGTAAGATTCCGGTCGATGCATCCATCCCCCCTCCTGGTGACCTTTCCGTGACCTCTAGCCACTTTTCGATCGTTTGCAGGAGGCGCGCAGGAGGGTGTCTGTGTGTGAGGAGAGACACCTTATACAATCCCTCTCTTCCCACATTAGTTTGATATCTTTTTGGGAGGCAAAAAAAGCGGCAAAAGGAGCAAAAATTCTGATTCCCGTGGGAGCACATGGTGCTCCTCAACGTCGCATTCCCGTTTCCGGGAGAAAAAGGATAAGGTGTTTGGTTATATCCACGTTCTTTTCTTGCCACTATTTTATATTGCCATCGTCCAATAAGCTTTTGGTTGGTGGTGGTTAGAGTTTTTGTGTTCTTTTTCCTACTTATTTCTTAGAACATCGACTTCAAAATAAGCTTCCGTGCAGGAGGAATAAAATAATTGCTCTCCCAAAGCGGAGGATAAAGATTGTGCTCCTCGTGCTATAAATAAGAACGGTTTTTTGTTTCTTATTCTCCTGGAGAGGGAGGCTGGAGAAAAACTGTCTCTTGCGGGTTCTGGGCATCTCATGCATTTTAATGATTGGTCGCAACTGAATCCGGATTCAACCGTAGCGGGTTTTATAACTTATTGGATTTAATGGATAGGTGTAATGTTTGCTTGTGTATAAATGTTATTTTGTCATAAAAGCTGTATTATTATCGTTTTATTATTGTAGCACTTTCATCAAAAATCAGGTAAAGGATTGTTGGTGGGAATAAACCGAAGATGATTTTCTGGCAATTGGGTGTTTGGATTTTAACCCTCTGAGCGGTTATTTGATGTATTAGCTTTCAAGTTTTGAAAATTTGCTTTTAAATTGAATAATTTGATCTTTATTACATTTGGTCAAGTCTCTGAAATCTTAAGAATATTTTAGCCGTGGTAGTTTAAGAAACTATTCACATGGACATGAGTATCTGCTTCTGAACTAAATATGAGAAACGGAAAAATACGTCTGAAACGCTTAGAGGGTTAATTCCCAGATTAGGTTAACCCTCTCACACCGAGCGAGGCGATTCCAGGCGGTCTAAAAATTACGCCTTAACAACGACGAATGCCGGTCTGAGGTGGTTTGCGTCTTTTGAGGGGAGGTGAGGGTTTGAGATCGCTTAGGAGATAAGCGCGGGTGGAGTCCAATTATACTTGCAAACCACAGCGCAAGTGAAGGTTATAGAAGAGGGAGGTGTAGAGGGGTGAATAACCACCCAGGTTTGGAGAGTCCAATTCATGTCGTTTCCTCCCCAAAACTCCCGGTTTTAAAGGGGCTAGAATAAAAATGCAGCCTCGGGATTAAAGAGTTAAGGTACTCGAGCACAGGATCAAGAATGTATTCGAATACAAGGCTGATCATAGTGCCTTGTTAAAAACCTTTCTAATAATCATTCAGTATAAAAATTCTGGTGAAGAAATAAATGAATCTTCAGAGAATCTATATATTAATACGTGAAGAGAAAACTTTGTACCCCTTTTTAAGAAAATTGCGCTCACGGAGGAGTGTGAGATTTGGCATAGTTAAAGTTCATATGGAGAAGGAGTGCAGAAAGATAAAATTTATGTAATGCTGATAGAACTTATAGGTAATTTTCACCATATTGTGGCTGTGTGCCGGTATTTCGGAGTTTGCTGATCATTGGACTTGAATGGCTATCTTATTGCACTACGTCGATGTTGTCGCAGGCTGCACTTGTTTGTTCTTGATTGTTCCTGGGTCTGACCTCCCTTGAGGAGCTTATGCGGAGTGGCTGATTTGTAATTGATTTAATCCTCCCGCAGTGAAATCTACTGCAAAAGGGAGTTTATTTAGATTATTTATAAAAAAAACTCTTCGGAGTGAAACACAAAATGCAGATGTTTTAAATCTGTCAATGTCAAACGTTAGTGTGTGGTCAAACAGTCGCACAGAGTAGAGATTGTCTCTAAGGAATTTATATATAGTATATATTACTAATACATTAAATTAACTAAAATAAAAAACATTCATTGTTTGTGTTCATACTGAATGTCAAATACATAAAAGTCTGTGGTCAACAGTCGCACAACATTTATTTTTTTAACCAACCGGTTTTTTTCTTTCAATAAAAAATAACCTCAATGAAGTTCAAACTTAAATATTTAATGAATTACGGTCGAATTTCGACCGCTGGGTGACCTCTAGTTATGAAATATTACATGAAGGTTAAAATAAAGTCCATCTTAAGATTGCACCGTTATTCCGTATTTCAGAAGGACAATAATAATTTTTCTATCAATTATGGAAATTGTCTTATTTTTTTACCGTGTGTTTAAGTGGAATATATTTAACTATCGGAGAAAATACTCATGAAATACTGTTTTCTTTTAAGGATTTATTACTTCTTATAGCTCTTAAGAATTAAATACATTTCATTTTCAATTTAGGAAAATTTTAATTTTCGTTTAATAATCGCGATAAAAAAGAATTTAAAAAATAAATTTAAAAAAAAACTTAGATACAAATACAGTTGTATAATTTTATATTTTCATATAAATTAAAATTCAGGAATATGGAATTTGGAATATAAAACTTTAATTTTATCTTTCATGATATCATGCTTAACACATTTAATTTGTTGACATTAAAAATGTATTTTATTAGACACTTCGAAGTATTTTCAATATAGTTCGAACATAATGTTTTATAAACGATTTAATACTTAATTAATAATTAGTTTAATTTGTGTCCAATATATTACCGGTGGTAATATTAGAATTGTTATAAAATTTTCTCAAAATTATTAAATAACAGATTGAGAGAGCAGCATATAGAACCACAAAACCCAATTGTACTCAGCAAGATTTAAAATAATATACCGGAATTTACAGGAAAGTATGCAACTGAGATTACCTAATAGTTCTTTGTCTTATTTGGGAATATATATGGATCAATATTTTCAAAATGAAGAATTTCAAATGTGTTATATAAATTTTACTAAACAAAAATGTGACATATTTTCTATCTCAGCCAGTATAATACTTCTAAATGCCAAAGAAAATCACTGTGAAGCAATAAAATATTTTCTGACATAAATTTATATTTTACTTAAACTGCCAAACGAAATCCATGGCACTTCCATGACTGCTTCGAAAAACAAATAAAGTTTTCCCTCTTGTGTAACGACAGAGCTCTTATAACCCCTTCTTGGCATTTGAAGAAATATGAGATAATTAAGCCTTTGACTGAGGGAGCATTAACTTAATAGACCCTTGCCAGAACTTTTCTTGCGTTAAAGCCTCATCGAACTTCTGTGTGTTCAGCCTTCAATAAACGTGTTACTTAACTCCAGAAGAAGGCATCTGTTATTCCAGGTTCTTACGTAGTGGACACTATAATTTAGGGAATTAGAGGTGGTTCCAGAACATTCTCTTGAGGGATCACAAACATAAATGCTAATGTCAGAAATATATATGAGTGATTGGAAAGTTTGAAAGAAATAAGATGGGAACAGTTAGTGGTTTCGTTGAGAATTTATCTATTCTTCACAGACTGATTATTAGTTATGTATGAATTCTTGCTGCTATGTTTTCACCCATTATTTTTAATGTTTCAAGAATAAGTGGCTAAAAAATAGTAGATGGCATACAAAAGATAAATGCCAAGTCAAAAGATGCATTGAACCAAATTCATTCAAGAAGCATCTTATTATTAATTCTACTAAATATTTTCAAAATAAGTAAATAAGATTTATTTACTGTAACTTATGAATAAGACGTTTTTCAACCTGGATAAATGGAATATTTTAATATTTTAGTTTTTGATTTATTGCAAAAATAGTTATAATTTATACAGTCGAGGTTTAGAAATAAGGGATACAGAATATTGAAGTTATCAGGGTTTAAATTATTGAATTCAATTTGTTTTTTCGGCACTATATTTGCAAAAGTCTGCGATATAATGTTTCATTTAACTATAAATTACCCGATATTATTTATTTCCCCATTAATGGTTAAACCCGGGCCTGAAGTTAGAGTCTTGGGTTCGAACTAAGAGGATCGTGGACATCATACATGGGCTTAAAATAGTTTTTTGCTAAATTTGTAGTCGATCTCAAACGTCTGCACTATTTTGAGTCATAGAGGTTTGGATTCTGTGTCAATTCAAGTGTCGTCTGGAATTTTTCGCAATAACTTCCAAACGGAACGTTAAGCTAACAAAAAAATAAATAATGCTTTTAAATAAAATTAATTTAAACGCGCTTTACAAACTTAACTCTGCAAAATTGCAATATACTTTCCAAAATTATGTAAAGTCCTTGTAATTTTCGTAGTCAAATGGTTCCCAAACATGTTTACCTCTCGGCACCCTTGCTGAATGCAGATTTTTCCAAGGCACTCTATTTAAAATTGCATCAAATACTTTTTGCGAAAACCTCATTACATTTAAAGTGAAAATAGATAGAACAAATTTTAGTTCACATAAAAAAGCTATAGATGAAAAATAATAAGAAAGATGCAGTTCGGGTCCGCGCCGTAGAATTTTTGTGATAACGTCGGGATAAAATCATAAAACAAGTGTTTCGTATTAATATGTGAATTAATTATCAATCTCTTTAATACAATATTTACACAGAGAAGTATAATGGTTACAGAATAGATAAATCACAAGCAAACACAGACCCTTGCTATGCGATAAACTTGTGATTTATCTATTCTGTATATAGAATTATATTTCTCGTATGCGCAGTAAAACATTATTTACTACAAATGCTCATATTTCCCGTAATATTCCAATTTCTGAATTCAAATTTTAATTCTACGTTTCTTTTACGTATTGTCAAGTATTCTGTAAGTTTCGTACAATTCGAAAGAAAACTCTGCATGTTATAATGAAAAAACATGCGGAGTTTGAAATTTTCAATTTAATACCGATTTTTACTTATATTCTGATGAATATTTTTGTCTCACTTTGGATCCTAGTAATACCCCTCGAGCTCTTTAAAATGACACCAGAATCAACCTCCTAGCTAAACGCGTTTCCACTCTACACTTAATTGTAACCTTATATAAAGCTAATTCATAACAATCACGCGCATGTGCCTACACTGGTACGATGACATCACAGCTTACAGATATGATCTATCCGTTGTGGGATCAACCATTCTTTTCGCATTATTAGTCTCGTAGTTATTAGCGATTCAAATTTTACGATATTTTGTCACACAAGAAAGTTCGACCGACTATCACTGTAACGAGCGGAAAGACGTTTTCACGTCAAAACAATAAATTCATTCGTCCCACTGCTTATTATATTTACAAATATAATAATTATTAGATAAATGGACCTTCTGGTCACTACACATTTTCTCAAACCCTGGAATTAAACTGGAAACAGCTACCTTCATTTCCTTCTCTAAACTGATTTTCGCACGATACTTCAAAACAGAATTTTATACAAACCAGAAGAAGCAAATGGAGTTGAAAATTTCTAAGGTTTGGCATTTTTTGAATGGGTATTCATCTTCCACTGTGAACCAAAACTCAGTTATTTCATTTTTTCATATTTTGTTTCCAGTGAATTTTCACTAGACAGCTCAATCAGCGCAAGGCACTTATATATTAACTGACACAGCTATGCTTGGTGCTGCAACCTATAAAACTGAGATGAACACGTAAATAAAATTGCGGAAATTATATATTATCTTGCGGCGCCACAGAAAGAAGTTACTCCCCAGGGAGCCTAGGCGCAAATGTTGGAAACCAGTGTCCTAGACAAAACCATTATACAGGGTGTCCACATTTATTGCTGTTCAAAACCTAATTTCTAAACCGTTAGAGATAGACATATAGTTCCAATAGGAAAAATGTTTTAAATGAAGGGAGAAATTATAATATATGTTTTTTGAGTGAATAAATCTATTCCTGAAAAAGTTAAGAATTCTAACTTTTTATACGGTCCCTCGGTCCTATCAGTCATATTTAGTAAAATATGTTTGAGACTAATATTTTAAACAGAAAAGCCCCACTCTTTTGCGACTAAAACTGACCGAGTTATGGAGCTTTGAATATCGCTGACTTAGACCATACCATTTCAATAGCCTTCTCGAAGACGATTCACCAATCAATGCACAGCACTTGCTCGACGAGGCCGCTGATTGGTTAAAAACCATGAAATTCGAAGCTCACGAACTCCCTCGGTTTTAGACGCAGAATAGTGGGACTTTTTTTGTTTAAAATGTTAGAATGTCGAGAATATTTTACCAAATATGATTGATAGGACCGGGGGACCGTATAAAAAGTTAGAATTCGTGTTTTCTTCAGAGATATATTTAGTGACTCAAAAAACATATATTATAATTCTTCCCTTCATTTAAAGCATTTTTCCAATTGGAACTATATGTCTATCTCTGACGGTTTAGAAATTAGCTATTGGACCACGATAAGATATGTGGACATCCTATATAATGAATTAAAACTTTTATGATCTAAATCCATAATAATATTTTATTGAAATCATCAAAATCATTGCATGACAAATCAAAGATTGTTTCGAATCACAACCTTATTTCTTTTTACTGTTTAATCCTCTTAGTATTTGGGCAAACATGAGATAAGTAGACCTGTGACTGAGTAAGCATTAAGATAATAGAGCGTTCCCAAATCTTTTCTTACGATAACCCTACTTCAAGCTTCTGTATGTGCGGCCTTCAATAAACAGGTTACTTAACTCCAGAAGAAAAGCATCGGTTATTACAGGTTCTCAGTGAGCAGACGCTATAATTTAGGGAATTAGAGGCGGTTCCAGAACATTCTCTTGAGGGATCACAAACATAAATGCTAATGTCAG
>BGPR01002800.1:0-11231 GCA_013235015.1 Araneus ventricosus | reverse complement strand
ATTACAGGTTTTCAGCGAGCAGACACTATAATTTAGGGAAATAGAGGCGGCTCCAGAACATTCTCTTGAGGGATCACAAACATAAATGCTAATGTCAGGATTAGGTAAGAGTGACTGCGTAGTTTGCAAGGAATAAGTTTGGAAAACGAATTAATCGTGAAAGATATTTGTTCCCCAGCTAAAAGATACGAAATTCTGAATACATAATTCATTTAATAATTCCAAATACAGTACAAAAGATCGCATATGTCAATTAGAAACTAAATAATATAAATAAAATTTTTAACGAGATAAAAATATGAAATAATTCTTGTCAAATGCATTTTATTACTTTTATTTTTAGAAATAATTCAAAAATTTTGCAAAGATGCACGCATTAAATAATCATAATTCTATGCAACAAGGAATGTAGAATGTTTGGATGATATATTGTAGAATTTGTTTAGCAATAAAGTTAAAATTCCATGCTCTTGTTGAATATCATGTTAGGAGGATTTCAGAATTAAATTTTCAAAAAATAAGCATCGTCGAATATCTGTTGTTATCACACGAATATTTAAATTAAATGCAATTAAAATTAAAACAATAACTTTCAGATATTATTTTTCATTTTTTTCTTTCATAGTTGTAGTGCGAAACTGAAACTGTTCATTAGTCATATTATCTACCTTATTTACAATTTGTAGTTTAAGGGATACTTTTTTTATTAACTAAGTAATCAAAGTTTTGTGCCTTTATGAAAACTGTCAATTAAAATTGGTGAAAAATAAAGCAATTCTAAGTTTGTGATCATAATTGAATAAGTGAGTCTTGAATTTTTAATGTACTAATTCCCTTTGGCTCTTTGCCAGTGAGTTAAGTAGAAGAAAAGGATGCAATATATATAATGTATAAAGAAAGATTAATGGAATATAAATTCACAATAACATAATATCATAGATGCATGAATAGCAGCATGCGAAGTGTGTACATCTTTGGACTGTAAGTCCTTTCAACACTTACTTTAAGTACTACAAATGTGCGTTATTGATACTGCGTCCTTTTACGCTGCGTACGACTTGAAATGTTATTTATGCAAGTACACTCTGTCCCAAAAGCTTATAGAATCTTGTATTTTGCCTATATCTTTTGTTGTATATGATGTATTTCGATACGACTTACCGTATAGATATGTTATGTCTATTATATTTAAAAAAACAGCAGTTCTACGCCGTATATTTAATGCCAATTTTTAAATCGTAGAATAAACAGAAATAACCTGTCCCAAAAGTTTAAAGACAAATGCAATTTTATGAAAATATGGTATCGGTAATCATGACGTCGATTCGGAACCTAATAAATACGTTGTAAGAAAAGGAAAGCTGTCGTTTGCTCTGCGTTTCAAGATGCCTAAAGCTTCGCAGCTCTCTAATGAAGAAGTGAGTAAAATTCTGCATTTGAAATTTCTCGGTAAGACTGTTAAGGAAATATCGAAACTTTTAAATCAGTTTAAAAGTATGATTTATCGTGTATTAACTCGTAAGACGCCATATGAGTCGAAACCTCCTTCGGGAAGACCACATGTGACGGATATTCGCATTGATAGAATGGATACAAAGAATGGTTTCAAGTCAGAAAATGTCGGTTCGCGAAATTACTAGGGCCTCCCGGTTGCAAATCTTCAAGAACACTGTTCATAGACGAATTATAGAATCTGGTTACATGATCCACGCAAGCTTCATACAAGCTGGTTACATGATCTCAAAGCTTCACATTAGTAAGAGTTTACAATGGGCTCGTAATCATATGTCATATGGTGATAAAGGGACGGCTGTCCCTTTCAGTGATGAAAAAATGGAACCTCGATGGACCTGACTAGAATATAAAATATTGCCATGATTTACGAAAGGATCCCGGAAGTTTTCTCAATAGGCAAAGTGGTGGTGGATCTGTGATGGTGTGTGCGGGTTTCAGTTTCAATGGTCAAGTGGGTTTGGCCATTTTAGATGACCGAAAGAATTCTCCTAAATGCATAGAAACCCTAGAAAATCATCTTATGCCATTTGCAGAAAACGTAGGGGGGCTAAATTAAGAATATCAGCATGATAATGCTCCCATCTATACCTCCATTTCTACGAAAAATTATTTAAACTCGAAATATGTTACTGTTCTTGAGTGGCCACCGATGAGCCCTGATCTAAACCCAATTGAGAATGTGTGGGACGTTATGTCTCGGAATTATACGAGAATGGAGGGCAATTTTATTCAGTGAATGCCTTGAAGACAGCCATTGAAAGTGCATGGTGCAACTTGGAACCAGAGATATCACAAAGCTTAATTATGTCGATGGAAAAACGTGTATACGATGTAATACTGACAAATCGAAAGACTTTAAACTATTAAGAACATTGTATTGAGCAACTTTTTTTGAAATGCCATATGTTCTAGGAACTTTTGAGACACCTAATATTTCAATTTTGTTATATAATTGAAATACATATTGTTATTTTATCTAAATACTTTGTTGAATACAAGTCGCATATGGTTTGAATAAACATATTTGTAATTGGTGTTTGTATGCCCTTCCGTTTTGCTGAAACATATATTTTGCTAGAGTCTATAAACTTTTGGGACATAGTGTATATGGTTGCGCTATTGTGATTTGTTTTCTCGTCAAAGACTTGATTTATATTCTTGACTTACCCTGAAACTTTTGAATCACCCTGCACTTATAAGCTGCAACTGAAAGAAAATTCAAGATTCTGGATTTCCTTTATAAATACATCGTTATGCCTAATGTTGAAAATAAGATTATGAAATTAATTTTTGAGGCAGTCGTAATTTAAAAACCTCTAGTAAACTAAAGAACACTCTTATCATCAAACAAACAGCCGAAGGAATGTCGAGCTCGTATATAAAGGCACTTAAAATAACATTTATTTTCGTTTTTTCAAGAAAGAAGGTAGAAAATATTTTCTTTCATTAACAGAAAATATATCACTAGCAATTTCGCGAAATTGAATTCGGATCTATATCATCATGGTTTTCGCAGCATTTTCTTTTTATAAGAACTCAGTAATAAATTGCATTTTTAAAGCGAAAAGCTATCTAATATATCTCTCCACTTTACCAAATTTATGTTTTCGGAATAAATCTTCATACAAAGAATAACTGTTCAGAAAGAAAAAAAAAATGATTGGATGGATGGAAATTTTAAGCAGAGCTTTTAGAAATGTTCCGAATTCTCCATATAATTATCTTTCTAACTTTACAGCGTTACATTTATCTCGTTAGAATTTTACAAAATGGTTGAATTTCATATCGGCTGAAACAGTTTTGTATCGTTTATAGGAAAACGTTCTCTGGCATTTGAGTTTGGGAGGATTATTAAGCCACAAAGAGTTTTATCCACTTTTTTTAAGGGTAACCATGGCAACTTAACGGCTTCATTTAGTGCGAAGTCTTTTATTGTAATGGTGTGTACTTAGTGTCCAGAGACAGCAACGATAAACCTACTTAGATCGCAGTAATTGTTCTCCTCTTGGAATTACTTCTAAGAAAACAGCAGTCATTATTATGCTTTTAAGGGAACTCATCTTGAAATAAACATTTTTCTAGCCAGGATGAAGCCATTTAAAATGGCAAGACTTCTATAATTTGCGCGAATTTAAAGAAAGAAAAGGGATATTTTTGTTTGCGATTTAATGGAAGAGTCGAAGTTCCGAAGAAAATTAGGGAAGTTTGGTTTAAATCTAGGTCAGATATTCATTGATATATTTCATTATCAATCACTAAATTGACAAAAATTGAAGAAATTATTCAAACCCAACCTTCGTTTTTCCTGCTTTTTTTATTTTATTTAGAGTGAGATATTATTATATATATATATATATATATATATATATATATATATATATATATAATAATAATCTAAATCCAAATAAAACCAGTACACAAACATACAGAAATAAACAAGAATTAAATCCTATATCAAATAGTCATTATTTGAACTATACATCACTTTTAAATAAAATCTAATAAATTGAAATTACTAATGATATCATAAACAAAAATCAAGTTTAAACATTATATGTCAACAAGTGAAAGAACACTGTTGTTATTAAAAATAATGAAATAGGCAATCCAAGTAAATGGAGTTTTCAACAATTAAAATAGCAGCTTGGCTGTGGACAAGCTTTAGCCAGGTTAAATTAATTTTCTTGTACAAACCATCTCTGTTACTATTGTTGTTGAAAAAACAGACAGGGTAACTTACCCTAAAATGAAAGAATTTAGAAATTAAAATCTTATACTAACCCTAACTATAAAGCATGACTATATATAAACGACTAAAAATCAGGATAGAATATGTAAATATCATTATATTGCACTAAGATATTGCACTAAAGACAGTAAATATATAATTCAATAAAGTACCCATACTTTACATTAAACATAAACTAATCTGTGTCTCCTCTTAAACTTACCAGAAGTCATCTCTTTCAATATAGCCCGCCATGCATATTGACATCACATGTTGCCACAACCACAAATCTTACCATGAATCAGCATAATTGAATAAATAATATAATTAATTTCTGATATCATGAATTATTAAGATACCTATATTAAAATTCTCAAAACTATATTAAAAATTGCAATACATTTAGTTATCTAGAAAATATTAGAAAAAAGTTAAAAATGTCTATTAAAAAGGAATTTTTCACTTGAAAGATCCTGGCGCCATCTATGTAATAAATCTGAAACAAATAAATCAATAGCCAAATTTGAATAAAACTACACAATAAGAGTAGAATGAGTGAAAACACTATCCCACTAACAAATAAATAAAAATATTCTTTTATAAACCAATATGAGTGATTTATTTTAAATGACCTAAATATTTCCTATCTATATATGCTCTTAGAAAACCTATAGGAAATTCATAATCCTGGGCAATGGAGTAAAAATTTCTTATGTTCTTAATTCTAATATCAATGTCTGTTACTAAATTATTATTTCTAATTATATAATTTTTTACTAAATTCTTGAAGACAGAAGTGATACGATTACTATTCCAGAAAGGGAATTTATTAATTTGAAAATTAAATGCATTTCTTTTATCAAAGATATCTGTTACTAATTTATTATCTATGATTTTAATATCTAGATCTAAAAATTCTGCAGCTAATTCATTGCCATTAGTTTTTATAAGTTTTAAATAATCAGGATAAAAGTCAATATGTGGCTTAATGCCAATTTCTTTATTGAATAGTATTAAATCATCTATATAGCGGAATAATATACTATGGCTATAATTATTCAAATCTTTCTCATAGTAGTGAAGATAAATATTTGCTAAACTATTACTAGCTGGGCCTCCTTGAGGTAATCCTTTAATTTGATGGAAAATCTTATTATCAAAAAGATATAATTTTCTTTTAGGACAAGATTAATAAGATTTTTAAAATTATTAATGTTATATATATATATATATATATATATATATATATATATATATATATATGTTCTTAAATAAATATAATATATAGCTTAATAATTTATATTTAATAATTAAAATAGTATATATAACATATTTTAGTTAAAATATTTTCACATTAAATGCGGAACTGTAATTCGTATTCAACTTTTGGCATTTTTGCTATGACTTTGAAGCAGTAAGCATTTAGTTAATTTTCTCGTTCTTTTCTTAATATATTTTGGAGAATTACTCCTATATTTGTTGTCTTTTTCCAACAATTGGCCCTCACAGAAGGTCGGTGCCTATAAATTTCGAAATAATGTGACATAATCGATTCCTCAGATCGATTGGCATTTGATTGTTGGAATTCCATATTTGGATTGGCTTTTCCATAGTAATAGTTTTTAATCTTATTAGCTTCCTGTATATCATTGTGTGAATATATATATATATATATGTATTCTTAAAAATAAAGTGCAGCAATATGAAGTAATGTTGGACGTTTTGAAAATAAAAGAATAAGGAAATAAAATTAGTTAATAGCGCCGTGTATTGTTGGTAATGGAAACTGCATTCATCCGAATTTAGTTATGAATTCTAATTAGATCTTCTTTCATACTTAAGGGGATTCAAAGAGTAAAGAATAAACATATCTACTTAAATTTCGCTTAAGAATTATTACATGTTTAATCATTCCACAGTTTTGCTAAATTAAATTTAACTGAAGTATTCCAATACAAAGTTGATTGACTAAAGTTTGTTTTGGGCTGATATTTTTCTTTGAAACATGCATTCTAATTTCCATTGCGGAAAACAAATCTTAAGCACTTTCCAGCAAATAAAATATAAATAAAATTCAAGCACCAATAGGTTTCCTTGCCTTTAATCTAATAGTGAATATCTGCTTTTTAAACAAATTATTCAATTTTAATGAATGAGAATATTCCAATTTTATTATCACGCTGAGTAAACATCTGGTGTCTCTATAAACATTCTGTCAAAATAATCATATCTGAGAAATAACTTTCATTCAATCGTATCTTAGAAAAAACTGCTTAAGTCTATAATCACCAAACAATATCCTATCATATGTGTGGTGCAGCATGGCCAAATCTGCCTCTTCCGCCATTAACTTACAACAATCAACTAACTTATAAACAATAATGCCTTAGAAACATATTTATTAAAAAAATAATTTGTTGTCCCTAAAATTTCAACTAGAAAAAGGTGAGCAATCATTAAACAACATCTGACAATATGTTTGGCGCAGTAAGGCCAAATCTGCCTCTTTCGCCATTAACTTACAACAATGAACTAACTTATAAACAATAATATCTTAGAAACAAACATTAAACAAGCATTTAGTGTCCTTAAAATTCTAACTAGAAAAAGTGAGCAATCATTAAACAATATCTGACAATATGTTTGGCGCAGTAGGGTCAAATCTACCTCTTGCGCCATTAACTTACAAAAATCAACTAATTTATAAACAATAATATCTTAGAAACAAACATTAAACAAGCATTTAATGTCCTTAAAATTCTAACTAGAAAAAGTGAGCAATCATTAAATAATATCTGACAATATGTTTGGCGCAGTAGGGTCAAATTTGCCTCTTGCGCCATGTGGCGTGTGTAATAGATAACTGATGCATAAATAGTTTATTTCAGTCACTAACAATTTTATTGCAATGGAAATGATATGAACAGTTGTGTGAGTTTTCTCAACGATAGCTACTCCCTACACTCCTTACTATTAAATATTGCATGCGCCCCACGTTTTTCGTTTTAAATCTGTATGGGGTTATAAATCTGTACGGGGCTAGAAGAAATTATTTTATACTTTTTAGTCCGTTTTAAAAACGGGGTCTATTAAAATTTTTATTTTTTTAAATAATTATTTTCTGCTTTTTAGTCTTCTGTGTGTGAAATTTTGCAATCGATTTTAAACATCTTGATGAGATTATGACGGAGACATGTGGCAAATTTCAGGTTTATTTCAGTTTCTCTTCACCTTATTATAGATAGAAAATTGTTATTTTCCTGAAAAAGTAAGTTATGTGACGCAGAGACCTTTGAGATATAATGAAAAACGTACTGCGCATGCGCAAAGATATGGCTAAAATATGAGGTGCTTCGATGGTCCCATGGGTCATCCTTATATCCAAGAACCAAATCTGTAATGTTAATAGTTTTCGAGATATAATGAAAAACGCCCTGCGCATGCTCAAAGATATGGCTAAAATATGGGGGTGCTTCGAAGATCCCATGGTCCATCCAAATACCCAAGAACCAAGTCTGTAATGTTATTAGTTTTCGAGATATACTGAAAAACGTACTGCAGATGCGTCATGCAAAATATGAAATGACAGACAAACAGACAGACAAGAAAGCGAATTAATAATGCATTGTCATCTAGTTCTGAACTATGTTTAAAGTTTCAAGTCTCCAGCTCATCGGGAAGTTAGTTTAAAATCGATCGCAAGATTTGTACCGAACAGACAGACAGACAAGAAAGCGAGTTAATAAAAACGTTGTAATAAAAATAGCTTTAATACAGTTACGTAAAAGAAACATGATGCTTTCTAGCAGCTTACACACTCGCGACCAGTCATTCATTCAACTGCTTATCCTAAAAACACAAGTTGACAAAATACATATAGATTGAAACAACCAATCAACTTCGATTTGTCCCGTAACTTCGGCTACGTCATGAAATTAACCAATGAGATGCGTTTCATTCAGTGACTGAACAATTTCATTTGAATTTCCAACAAAATCTGCCTCTTGCGCCATTAACTTACAATCATCAACTAACTTATAAACAATAATATCTTAGAAACAAACATTAAACAAGCATTTAATGTCCTTAAAATTCTAACTAGAAAAAGCGAGCAATCATTAAACGACATCTGACAATATGTTTGGCGCAGTATTTCCAAATCTGCTTCTTGCGCCATTAATCCGAAATATCAATCAATCATATCTTACGAATAAATATAAAATGAAAGTATTATTTATATAAAAGTAAAATCAAAATAGTTTAGGCGCAAAATGTTTACTTCCATTATGATGAAAGAAATCCACGTATGAAATATTTTCTGTTATATTCTTTAAAATTTCAAAATATAAAAAAAAAATTGTGAGAGTAATATTTTCATTATCGTGATTTGTCCTGATTAAACGTAATCGAATGATGTTTCCTATCCATCTTATACCTGCTCACTAAGTTAAGATCAGATGAATATTTTTAACACTTAGAACCAAGTAGTCTCTTTTACAGATTTCTAGAAATAAGTAAGTGATTTTCGGCATAATACATTGTGACAGTAAATTATTCTAATCATATTATTTACACGATGTTAGAAATAACAATAAGAAAAGGCTTAACTTGGCATTAACGCACCTTGCTTTATTGGTAAATACATTTTATATAACATTATCGCAACAGCCGACAAAATGATCTAAAGATAAATTTCTTCAGATTTTTTTATTTCTGAAAGCATCCAGACTGTTTTTTGTGCTAAATAATTTCCTAAACGAAAATCTGACCATTTTCTTTATCTTATATATATTTATATTTATTAATTTCACACTCAAATGTTTATACAAAAAGTCCGGAATGAATGGTATAAAATCCATTCATTGAAGAACATAAAAACTATTATTCTAAATATCACTTACGGTTGAATAGCTTAATTCATATATAATAATTTATATCGAAAAGAATGAAATTCCCTAATGGAATTTTCATTAATAAAGCTCGTAATATTAAATTCGACGAAAAAACACTTTCCATAATATTAAAGTTTTTTTGCTATATTCTCTTGGATATACTTCTGGTTCATTAAGAAAATTAATTGAAATCAGGCTGTGGAGTTCGTAGTCTTTTGCAAATATATTCTTTAGGAAACAAATAATTCTGAAATGAAGAAGAATTTTGAGACAAGTTATTAGTTTTCTTAAAAAAAACTAGTCATAAAATATCTTTTGAAATTCTTAATATTTTTTTCGGTGTTTCTCATTCTTGTTAGCTTCCTATTCTTATTAATTATCTTTTGTAATAGATACAAATAAAAGATGGCTGCTATTAAATATAAAAACGTATTCTGTAATTTTGTTAATCAGAAGTTTATTAATGCTACAGGGAGATTAATAAAATAATTCTATTTAGACACAAAACTGAATTATTGATTTGTTAACTGAATTTTATCAAAACAGAAAGTATGAATTAAATTAATTTGAAATGAAAGAAATGGTGATTACAATAGTTATTAAGTTCTGTGGTGTTGAGAAACATGCTTTTATGTATTAATAAATGTCGTAAATTTAATATGTAGTCGCTTAATAAAAAACACCACCATCTCATTTTTTTTAAATTTGCAAGAGGAAGAAAAAACTGAATTTTCCGCAACAAATAACGAATATTTTTAAATTTTTTTCACATTTAATAGGATATCCGTTATTCTGAAATATTCATTATTGGTTGCAAACAATTCAGTTCGAAACAATACTTTATTGAAATTTATTAAAAATATGTCAAACTTAATATATCATGCTAAAATAACGATCCTTTTTTTTAATTTCCAGGAAGAAAAACTAAATTTTCCACAAATAACGAATATTTTGCAATTTTTCCATTGTGATTCGTTATTAGAAATCAGTTATTGGTTGAATTTCAGTTTTCTTCCTCTTTAGATAAAAATATTCTTGAAGCGATAATATCCTTAACTCAGCTTATTGCATTTAATTTGTGGCATTCATAAATTTGAATTCTCATCTCTTTGTACAAAAATGGAACTCTGTTCGAAGATGAAAAGTCGCGTTTAATTAACTGGAAACGGGTTTTCACTCTACAAGCCGTCCCGGGTCCAGATGAAAAATTATCGAACAGCGAATAGTCAGATATATCAGGCTAATTGGCCATTCGAAACCTCCGAAAGGAGGAACTTAATCATCGTGAGAGATTCTCCCTCACAATACTGTACCCACAAAGGAGAGGAACCTACTATTCGGCGACTTCATCATCCGATGCCTTGGCCGCTCCGGAACTGAAGTATAAGTAAACAGATCTGTGTCCTGGAGAATAATCATAGTGTGGGTGTTATGGTTCACTCCCGGAGATGGAATTCCTTGCACAAGCAGATCAAAGAAACTCAAATGGTTTTAGATTTTTTACAGATATTTTGTTTGAATTCACTTGAATATATCAGCCATAATTTGTTTAGCTTGTGTAAACGTTATGGGAAGACAAACAAGGTCTATTTTATAGGATTGTAGGTGCCCAAATTTATCATAGCAGTGAATGGTTTAGTAATAACTTGTTTGTTTCCGGTTCCACATATGTTAATCTTCATGAAATTTACTTTATATAAAAAATATTTCAAACATGAAGCATGTTAACAAATGGAAATTCATTTAGCCATAAAAATTAATCCCTTCAAAAATCGTTAATTTTGTTAATATCTATATTCATTTTCAAATCAATCTTTTAAAAAATGATTATTTTACTTCAATATTTTAACTTTTAGATTATTGATCTTGATGGAAATCGAAAACTTCCTTTTACAATGGAAATATTAACCCTTTGAACGGCAAAAATATTTCAGCTGAATGCTGCTGAAAACTTGCTCTACCTAAATGTAACAAATGTCTTCGGGAGCCTTGGGTTTTCAGGAATTAAACAGAGAGAAGTCTTTCACGCCGGGCCGGTTTTAGGTAATCAGGAAGAGGCAGCGCTTTTCCGACAGAACGGTTTCACAGAGCAATAT
>BGPR01002799.1:149317-160734 GCA_013235015.1 Araneus ventricosus | reverse complement strand
TGATGCTTCGTTCCAGTTGCATTGCTAAAAAATTGTTTTCCTGAACAGGGGTCTAAAACGAGAATTACAATGTCTCGAGTTCGAATTTGTTGATGATTATAATACTCTCAGTCGTTCTTCGAAAAGTAAATTTATGTAAACATGGAAATTCAAGACTTTTGTTAGGAACGATTTACTGGATCTGTTTTAATTCATTGCTGACATATTTTGAGAAATAGCAATCTTATAAAATTTTCAAGAGATATTGAAAAAACAGCATTTCCATATATGATATATGGAAACCTATTTCCAATAAACGGTATAGACTTGAAATTTCAACTTAATATTTTGATGACAAATGGTCTCAACTGAACTGGAAGTAATATTTACCTGATTAAACCCTACTTAAATGAATCTATAATTAAAGCTTTACTTAAATGTCAAAGTCAATTTAATCAAAGAAATCTACTGTAGCTGTCCTTTTAGTTTACTTTACTTTTAATAATATTGATAACAAACTGAAAATACATCCGAGACGGCGTTTCTGTGCTAGCACTTCTGCTGAACTTTCCTAATGAACAAACCATGACTCATTAGAGTGAAAGCTAATTTTATTTTCCTCGGACACTTCTCGTTAGTGACGCTTCCAGTCAAGGTTGAATTTACGGAAACGGATCGCTGAGGTCTGTTGAAATTAACACTGCAGAAGGTTACAAATAAATATTTCTACTAACAGGAGAAACTTTATAGAAGTCTGCAGTAGCGACTACTTTGGATTCATTATAAACTTGAAGTCAAATCGCACTCGGTAACGGGAAGGAAATCACTGTGGCGCTACAAACTGAATGTGACATATTTCAAAAAGTGGATCACTTCTAGATTGAATAAAGTTACGATGAGAAGTATATTTTTGTAGCTTCTTATTCATGAAGACAGAGAAATATTTTGTAAGAAAGAGAGAAATATTTGAAAACGTAAAGATGGCCATACTCTTAATGTGTTTATCTATACTTCTCTACAATAATGGTAGATCCTAATTAAATAAATCTGCTATTTTAAAATTTTTGGTGCGTTTTTGTTCATAAAGACAGTGCTATATTTTGAAAAAAAAATAAATAAGATTCCCTTTTGCTGATCAATAAACTATTTTCTATTATAATTACATTACCTTGTTTAATTTCTTTTTTCTCATTGGCGAAGTTATTTTCATGGTGAATGTATTCATTATTTCATTGCTGACTATTCATTGTTTGCTTGTCATTCTATGAGATATTCTACCTCTTGGTTGCTTGTTTTGTGTTTCTTGGCGCAAGAGCCAGTTTTGGCCATACTACGCCACGCAAATGGTTAAAAACAGAACAGTGTGATAAAATTTATTCATAATCAAGGATACCACAGATATAGGAGGGAAAAAACAGTTAAGAAGGGTGTAAACTAGCAAGAAAATTTAAATAAAATACTCAAAGTAACAAATGGTTGAAGACATTAAATACATATCATTTTTAACATGTATTTAATGTATGAATCTAGAAGTGATCCACTTTTTGAAATATGTCATATTCAGTTTGTATAGCGTATAGCTTTTAAGAATTTAAAAATATATTTATAAATGAAATATTATAAATTTAAATTATCATATTCTACCTCTTGGAAAATTAAAGTATACGAACTAAACCGTAGATGACCCTGACGCAGAAATTGCGATGATTTTCGAATTAACACCTGAACAGCCACCGAAATCTTCCGCGAGTGGCTCCTCGTGCTACCGTTTTCCGCACATCCGCGTTGTGAAGCGCCCCTCCCCTTCACCTTCCCCCTCCCCAGGAAAAAATCCCTCCCCCTAATTTTAAGAAATGGTCCAGTCCCACGCAAGCACCTGTTCAAGGTCAGTTGAATAGAGCTCTAAAAGGAAGGTATTTTGCCGGCGTATAAATACGCCCGTGGCAGTTTACGCATCGACTACTTGGGGCGTATATATACGCTCACGGCAGTTATTGTGAAACTACAGCAAATGTATCTTAGTATTGTGAATTTTATTTATATGAAAGGAATATGTGCAATATATGTCTTCCCCCCGCGGGGTAACCGCGAATACACGGATGAGTTGCTGCCCGATAAATTACCAGGAACTCGCTTCCCCTGGGGGTATAGTAACGGAGGGGATCTAGGTCCCTCCTCCAGTGATAGTACGTACCTCCTTCGGGAGGGGTCGCGCCGTGGCCTGGGGATAGGCTATTAGGATTGCGGCCTCAATACTCGAGCTGTTGCGACGGCTGCCATCCTCGTTTTGACCTAGGTTTCCTCGTTACCCTGTGCAATATGTGTTTCAGCCTTACGTTTTATCAAATATAAATTAGATCTTGAGAAAACTGAAGTATTTCAGAAATATCCCAAAGTGTAGCATTCGCAAACAATTTCCGCATGAAACGCATAAATAAAAGATTTATGTTCTGTCAATGCGTGCATGATGTTGCAAAGGATTAGGTCTAAATGAAAATGAATCTTTGAGATAAAAATTAATAATTCTCATTTCTCTACATTTTAAGATAAATTCTGTCCTTGACAGTTTAGTTACCTCTCAGGAAACAAGAGGTAATTCTTATTTTTTTTTTTTTTCAAATTTAAATTTGATGCACATCACATATCTTGTAGAAGATAAGCAAAAATAGTATGAGGCAGCTTTGAATGGTTCTAAATTAGATATTTCATGAAAGGAATGTCACTTGCCACTATTTTGAGTTTGATTGATAAACAAATAGAGTTCTTTCATGAACAACGACAAACAGAGTTTTGGAAAATATTCTCTTGCCTGTGTTCGCCGCAGCCACAAAACACATGAAATTTATGCAGAAATTAGTTGAAGAATATTTATTATTTTCGCTAGGAATAAAATAAAATATCAGCTTAAAATGCTGAGTAAGAGTGCTGGCATTAATTATAAAATTGTACTATAAGTAATCATTGAACATGCATGGAATGAAATAAATAGGATATCTGTCTTTTTTCAAAGATATATAAATATTTATATCAGAAAGTTTAATTATGAGATGCTATTTAATATTATAGGAAAATCTAAATAATGATATTCTTTTGCGAGTTTTTGTGTCAACTAATTATATAAAGTTTCGAATCGTATTTATAATTAAAATACTAAACACGTAAAGGCCCAATATTGCCTTAAAGCGACATACCAAATTTTGACTTTTAAATTCTTCAGAATAAGATTGAAGCTGTAATACCTGTTTTTACCAATAGGACACATACTGAAATTTTTATTAAATCAATTTATAACATATAAAAGGCAGCCTGACTGCTGATAAAAATTAAAAATAAATTTATGTTTATGACTTGAGGCTGCATCTTTTTAGCTTTGTTCGCACGCTTGAGAATACCATATTTTATTCTACAATGCTGAAGGAAATTCCTTTTCTGTGTTATTATTTATTAACATTCATCTGTCTTTGACATTATAGAATTTTATGAAGGAATATTTTTTACTGAAATAAAGCCCAGTGTTGTCAAACAAACTGTTTTTCAGCCATAAACAATACTTAAAACAAAATAGGATTTTTAAAAGTATTTTCCCCATGTTTTATTCAAGAAGTGAAAGTCAAAAAACAGCTTAAAATCAATTTTTAAAAAATGGGCTTTTAATGGTTAACAGTTAAAACGAATGATACATTGTGAGTGGGAATAATAAAAATAACAGAAAAGTTTTATAGCAATCTAAGAATTAGTGCTTTGCAGAGAAAACACAGTAAAACATAAGAATATTTGAAAGCAGAAATACTAAATTTTTTAACAGCAAATTAAAACACTACTCAGTTCTTGTACCTCTCCAAATGATTTAAAATACTTCTGTAAAACCCTACAACGAAAAAATCTCTAATTAATTTTTATTTTCTTCCTCAAATTCAAAATTCATTTTGCGACTTGATATTTATAATTTTGTACTAAAATATTGAAGCTAGGATTTATTCATTGGATTCACCTTATAAGTTATAAATAAAAGTAACACAGCTACAATTTGCATGAATAATAAAAGTTTGTCTCTTCTTATAAACACCAATAGTACTTATAAAGTATTTTAATGTTTAGAAGAACAGCATTTGAGTTAAGTGAAAAAAAGTATAAAAAATAATATCATGATACATTTATTCTATGCTTTTCTGCTTTTATCCTTATGAACATACCCGAATTGCCTTAATTCATATGTAATCACGTAAGAGAGTGGTTGTATATGGAACTAAGGAAACACATATTTTTTCATTTCCAATAAACCATTGAATAGTGTTAGAGAAAAGTCTCGAATAGTCAATGTTGCTATATAGACATGCAATCAGTATCTAGATTCACATTCAACATGCCGCAATTAACGATGGACAGCAGAAATGTATGTATATGTTATGCAATTCAATCACCCGTCTGGTTGGACAGACGCGCACATCTAATTTGGTATTCTCATGCTGCGTGTCCATCTGTTTCACATTGTTGCGTTCTGCTTGTAAACATAAAATGAGCCAAAAAGGATTAAAAATGTATGTATATATTATGCAATTCAATCACCCGTCTGGTTGGACAGACGCGCACATCTAATTTGGTATTCTCATGCTGCGTGTCCATCTGTTTCAAATTGTTGCGTTCTGCTTGTAAACATAAAATGTGCCAAAAAGGATTAAAAATGAATATATATGTTATGCAATTCAAACATCCGTCTGGTAGGACATAGTTCATAGTTAGTTATTCCCGATTTGGACGAAGCTGTGCTGTCTGAACGAAGGGTCGCTCGAAGCAACCCCACCCAAACAATTCAACTTTCAACAATTCAGTTTTCCATTTACAAAATGATGAAAAAGAACAACAAAAAGAAGATTCAAAGTGGAAAAGCAACATTGAACAATTCTTTAAGAACGTCGGAAAAGACCCGCTTAAAAATTCAATTTTCAGTAAGTCCGTGAGTTCTTTTCTTTGCCAATTTCTGGGCCAAGACTGCCTCAAATAGGTCACCTTCTGACACTCAAAGACCACATTAAAAATAGAACCGTCGGCTCTTCTACACGGACATTAAGGATCCTTTCCAAACAAGCGAGCCTGATGGCAAGGAAAACACCATGGCCCGTAGAAACTTGATTTAAAAAGACATAACCATATTTTCTCTTATAGTCCACTTTGCTTAGCAATGACTAGGTCCATCTACCTTTAGAACTACCTGATCAACGTTGTTGCCATGGCTACAGAACTTCCCTCCGAGCGGCATTTTTAATTTGAATTCTAGAAAGACAAAAAGAAAAGCCCACATGATCCTTTGTAGAGGCCATCTTTGCCAACTGGTCGGCACTTTCGTTTCCTTTTAATCCCCGATGAGTCCGTATCCAAATTAACTGGATGTCCCTAAATATTCCCTTATGTTATCCTTGATTTCATCAATAATTACTCGTCTCTCATGCATCGGAGCTAAGAACATAAGAGCAGATCGGGAGACCGAAATTATTTTCGATTGCCTCAGTTGTCTTCCAATAATATACCTAACAGTCTGCCGAATTGCCACAACTTCAACCATTAAGACTTTCGCCTCTTCAGACAGTCGAAATAGTTCTGAACTGGTAGGACAGTTGCGCACATCTAATTTGTTATTCCCAAACTGCGTGTCCATTTGTTCCACATTGTTGCATTCTGCTTCTAAACATAAAATGAGCGCAAAAAGAATTAAATTATTTATTATTTATTTGCGTGGGAAGCAGTATAGTTTTTCCTTCTGCGTTAGGCTGGGCTCGATGCTGTGTCACTAAATTATTCGTATTTCTTTCCAACCATAGTTTTGAGATCCATAGAATGACCATAGTTTTAATAACTTTACCTATTATATCTCCTTCTGCTTATGAAGGAACGCAAGAATAAGGAACAACATGTATGGCTGAAAGACAGATCTGATCTTACAATGAGTTGAATGAAAATTTCTCTCTTAAATCCGTGTTTTTATAAGATATATGGATTTCATCCATTTTTGATGTAAACGTTAAAGTTAAAAATGTGTGCTGTACTATGAATAACAACGCGTAAAAACATACTGAATCCAAACAGTTATCATGTTAAGGCTTCGTTGTTTTTTATTAACCTATTCTAATAAATATTTTCAAATTTATCACGAAATTTATAATGGAAGCATTTCCCGTAATTAATGATAGCTAAAAAAGACATTTATTTAGAACCAGATGGGGTACAGTACATTAAATAATCCATCTGACAAAGAATATAGTGATATTATATATCAAATACCAGGTGGTACAAAAAATAGAATCTTCTTAGAAAAAGACTACTTATGCTTTTACCAATTGCCACCTATTTTTGAACAAAAAAACTATGCTGCGATCCCATTTAAATCTGGTAAATTTGGTTAGGGTCCTAAAAGTGAGAATTTAGTAAGAATCTCAGGCATTGCTAAATGTTGATTAGAATAAAATTCAAATAAAAATATTCATTCAATATCATTGAAATTTGTAAGACAAGATGATTTCATTAACTATTTTTCGTTGAAAATATTGAAGATTCTACTTGATAAATGGTGTGTGCAATTTTCCACAACTCCAATATTAGCATAAGCGACTCTGCTTATGGATTCCACCCACAGTTTTCGAAGACATAAATGTACAAATAATTACTATAGGCCTGACTTGGTTTGCAATTAATATCTTATGTTGCCAATCCTATATTTAAAGGTATTCAATTTGAAACACTCACAGTTTTGAAATCAGAAATGTTAATTAATCGGAAGAGATAGAAGCGACAATTCCAGACCCAGAAAGATGACTTTTTTTATTTGAAGAAGAAAACTTTAAATGAAATCACATAAATGGTATTGACAAAACACACTGTCAAAAAACAAATTTGAAAACTTATAATAAATTTCTACTTCCAAAAATTTATAAAAGAAAATCGAACGGTTCCCAGGATGCATGGTTTAAAGAAAATATCTTTAGAAACGATATTTTTAAAAATAATTTTTTATATAATTTTTTAATTTTATATATTCTGTTTAATAATTGGGAAATTAAAATACAACTTGGCATACAACTGTATAGCAAGTAGCATTTTGGACATTTAAGACATGATATTTTTATGCATTAAAGTTGCAGAAATGATCGTAAAATAAAATTTTAGCGGTTCCGTGAAAAATAGAAGTTTTGGGGCACAGTGCAATTTACAAGGGATAATTCGGATTAATTTAAATCAATTTAAAAATAATTTGGTTACATTTAAATGTATGAGAATTTTAAATAAATATATTTTTATCACTTTAATCCAAAGAAAAATTATCTGGAACACTTAGCATGAATATATATTCTCAGCAGACTGAAGGAAAACGACTTTCACAGGACATACTTTTTGCAGTTTATCTTTTTCTGAATATCCAGCCCATTTTCCGGAAAGCGACGAAAGAATTGCTTATACAACACACTTTCCTAGTAACCTATGCGAAGCAAAATCGCACTCCATTTGCCGTCTGGAATATTATAAAATCTACAGATATTAATAAAAAATAATTTATTTAAGTATAGCTAGAGTCATTTTTATTCAATTTCTTCGAACTTTTACCTTCCCTAACCCAGTTATTCTCAAAAATTCAGTTGCAGATGTTAGCGAACTTTTTTCTACATTACTAGTCTGCATTGGTTACTTACAGTTAACATAGGTTGTGGCAATATCATGAATATTTATCTAGGAATGGTAGAAGACTTTTTGGCATAAACTTTAATATTCTTCTGCCAGAAGAATCGATACCGTGAAGTTGTAAAAATATCCAAGAAAGTTTCACTTCAAGTTCAAAAATATGGAATGTAGCATTGCTACTTTGAATTTTTATTTTATGGATGAAATTCGCTATATAATTAGCAATTTGCTTAAAAATAAACGAAATATTGATTTTTAAAAGATTTCGTTGCTTCAAATTATGCGAAATGGTTAATAACAGCTTTATGAAAAGGTACAACTGAATGCTTAAAATGTGTGGTAACATTAATATTATTCCATAATTTATAAATTATGATTAATTTTTTGAATAATATATAACCTAGGGATATTTTGTGTTTATTAGAATTTCTTTTTTTGATTAAAGCTAGCAAAAATTTAATATTAACCAACTTCAGATTGCATGCTTAATAATCACGAACATTTCTTTTTTAAAAGAAAGAAAAATAGGAATAATAGATTGCGGAAATGAATATAACATCTTTATTCAATTTTTCCAAAACGCGAGCAAGAATCTTTGCTCATGAAAACTGTTGACACATAAATGCATATAAAATTTTATTTAATTGATTATCTTCACATCTAATAAATTAACATAAGAACTAATTCCATTAATTTCGCGTAATTGGTTTATTACTCCTCTCTACATTCATTTTTCTTTTAACATCAACAGGGAACTGAAAAAGAATCTCTGAATAGTAATGAATTATTCTCGTCCACTAATTAAAATTTTCATAATTTTGAAACCTTAGTCAGCTGATTTCGACATACTTAGAACCGATCCTGCTTTGCACGCAAACACACATAAAAAAGTCATTCAAATTTTTGCATCTTCTGTTCAGCTTAAATATTTCTGATTGCTTGCCTCCGTTCCAATCTTATTTCGCATAAATTACTTTTTAATTGAGATAATATTATTCGAAGTTCATTACCTTTCAAAAGATTTTAGACGAAAATTCCTTAAGTAGACAATGTTTTGGAATTTGATTAGGCTAATGTTCATAAATTATGAAATATTTTTAATAAAAGTTTGATCGAGAATTTCAAGAATAATTAATTTTAAGAAATGAATTTTTACAGTAAAATTCATCTTAATTCTCCATGTATAATTAGGGAAAACAACCAGAGGCTGTCTGGAATAATTGATTTCTGAAATTATATGATGCATTCATTACAGCTAAATGTTAATTATTTAAATTTTTGTTTAGAAACTGATTTATAAAAATTCGAAAATATTTATATTTAAAAAACACAAACCACAAAAACTTCTTTATGATCTTGAAAACTAATGTAAAAGAATGAAAAAAACGTGAGAGGTATATAAGTTTGTATTTACGTCATGAGAATGTAGTGAATGAAGTGTACATAACGCGAAAACATGGATATAGAAGAAAATGATGAATTTCATTTCAAGCTTCGCTAAATGATAGCTCATATCCACAGAAACTTCTTTATGAGCTGTAAAACTAATGTAAAGGAATAAAAAATTAACGCGAGAGGTATATAAGATTTTATTTACATCATGAGAATGAAGTGTACAAGACGTGAAAACATGGATATAGAAGAAAATGATGAATTTCATTTAAAAGCTTCAGTTATGATAGTTCATATCCCATTTTTGTTCTGGTTTCTCTAACGGTACATGGATATATTCATTGATCATGCTATTAAAAGACAGCTGTGCATTCTTAACAAAATTTCCATTCCAAAAATATTTGTAACAATTTTGCGTGTTCATCATACAACAACACCATGTTATTAACTTCACATTTTTTATTAGCCTTTGTCCCAAATTCTCCTTTCTATAGCAAAGTTAGAATAGAAAGTTAGGTTAGAAAAATTATAGGAGAGAGTCGCTGAATTAAGGCCACCTGGAAATTTTTAATCCTCTCACACCGGGCGAGTGAAAAAATTTCCCTTAAAAACGACGAAGGCCCGTCTGAGGCGGTTGACGTCTTTTAAGAGGAGGCGAGGTTCTGAGATGGCTTAGGAGATAAGCGCGGTAGGGGGTCCAATTATCCTTGACAACCGCAATCCATTTCCGTGAGCTTTAAGTCAAGGTTATAGCAGAGGATGGTGTGATAGGGTAAATAAACGCCCAGGTTGGGCAAGTTCAATTCATGTCGCGTCCGGTCAAAAACTACCGGTTTTAAAAGGGCTAGAAGAAAAACGTCGCCTCGGGATTAAGGAGTTAATGTAAAGTGATAGAGAAGTAATATTAATTTAAAAATTTGAAGATTTTTTTGTAGTTTATTTATGTTCCAAATTGTTTAATTAAATTTTTGTGAAATACACCTTAATTTAGGAAAACGGTTTAGTCATCGGTCCAATCAAGGAAACTCTTTGCCTAGATTGGATCACTTGTTGCTTAGATTGGAACACTAGTTGCCTTGATTGGATCACCGGTTGCCTTGACTGGATCACTGGTTGCCTTGATTGGATCACTGGTTGTCCAGATTGGGCCAGCAATTTCTTTAACCAGAAGGAAAGCAAAAATATTTTTTTGAGTCTCAAATTCACACCATCACATAATGTATGAACGCAAGTATTGCATTTTATGTTCTGTATCACCTCCTCTTCTCCCCTTTCTTCCGTCACAAGTGATATAAATGATATAAAAAATACTAAAGTTTTATACTTTTTGATAAAACTTTTGATGACTTTAAAGTCCTTTTAATGTTTTTTGCTTTGGTTTGTTCGAATTCCAATTTATAAGGACTACTAGCGGTGATAAACTGATTTTTGAGCTATTCGTGCAGTTTAAGATAATTACCCCATTGATTTAAATCATCCAATTTTGACAACTGTTTGTGGTCAAGTCTATGCAACATTTGGTCAACAGCAACAACGAAAAAAGTTCTCCTAGTCTAATTTAAAACTATTGGATTGAAAATGATTAGAGTAACTTGCAGCTAAAGAAATTTCCTATCTGGGGGTATATTAACATATTTTCCTACCTAATTATAACAGCTATGGGCTTTTTGTCTTTAGTCAAAATTAATAATTGATAATACTTAAATCTAAGCACTTTTTATCTAACTGTAACCACGTAGCATTTTCTCTTCAAATTGATTTCATACACCCCATTTGAATCGTTACAACATTATGCGTCTATTTTACGGTCCAAATATTTCATAAAATTAAAGTTCTTATACAACGCTTATCCAGGCGCAGGTCCAAATTCTGTGTCTCTCCCCTACAATAATACTTCTTTATTCTCACTTATAAGAAAAACAACATTTACTCATTAAAAATATTTCTAATTTTTCCGTCCTGAAAAAATTACTAGAGCAACACGACCATGCATTGTTCTATCTGCAAAATACAGGAATCCTTTTCCTCGATCCTATAATATCAGCAATCTTATGCCTCAGCAATTAATTCTAAATTTTTTGAACTAAGCATTTGTTAATCCAACTGTATCCTTAGAAATATTCACAAGGCAATTTCTCTCACGCTGTGTGAAATACCGGAATAATTAATATTCCTTATAATTTAATTTGCTATTCTCTACATCCTTAGTTTTTCACTAAAACAGAAAATTGCATTTTCAGACAGTACAAGAATTCTTAATATGCAATAACTTTCCACGGAAATTGAAAAATCTTGTACGGCTGCAATATGTTTTGACGTTGCCCATTGAGAATTATAAAAAATATCGCTAGAATAAGAAGCATTTCACATCTTGTAAC
>BGPR01002799.1:122450-144262 GCA_013235015.1 Araneus ventricosus | reverse complement strand
AGATATCATACGCGTTATATCAAAAACACACATATAGCCCGTTGTATGGAATAAGCACATTTTGAGATATAGCGCTTTAAAGCTATTTTTTACAATAACTATTAATATTTTATATTACAACACGTTTAAAGGTGTTGAGTTTGAACATAATGATATAGTATATATTTCATTAAAACTTTTCCCATATGCAATCAGAAAAATTTTAGTATTCACAACGCAAGATATATTCACGATGAAAAAAACATTTTCGAAAAACTCTTCTTTATAAATTAGAGTATTATTAAAATCAATTTTGGTTTTCAAATGTTAAAATATTAACTTACCAACTGTTTTAAATATATCTGCCTCATAACATCTGGAGGCAAACTTGTTTAGTATTAAAAAATGCAGTAGTTCTCTTACACAAAAAATAGCATTTGTTACGCTATGCACTACCATGACGTAGAACTTTCCACAAACTATCTTTGCACTCTTTCTTGATAAGGTATTTATTTCTTTAATGTTTTTTATTTTGGCCAAACAATTTAAGAGTTTCTTATTGAAACTTCCTATTATTTATAGGAACTGCAAGTGATTATAACTAATGAAGAAAGTACACCCACTCTCTTATAACTAATTTTTATCCTTTCAGAAATTTTGCAAAGCAATTATTTTCTAGACATTAAAACAAAACAAAAGTTCTTCATCGAAAATATTTCCCTCAAATGTGCTGCTAAAAGGCACAGATAAGGATTTTAAACTATAATGTAATATAATGCTTATAATTTATTCGGAGAGGATCTTGCTTTGATGATACTTTTAGATTTGTAAAAAAAAATAATTTATTCCTAGGGTAAGGTTCTACCCAAACATTTTTCATCCATCTCGTTTCGAAGTGGATTCGAGTTTTTTTTCTGCCGCTGGCCATAATCTTTTTACTAATTATTTTAAACATCCTTCAGAATAAATATCGGAAGTAAATCATATACTTGAAAAATATATGACAAAAGCACAACTATTGTATATTGTGGTCAAAACTGAAGACTCGTATGAAACGATATGGAATGTCATCAAAACAAAACAAACGTGTTTAAAAGTCGTCGGAAAACAGTCAAGAGTTGAGTAGTAAGTGACCTTCTCTTTGGTTAGGGAAAAATAAATTATTTCAGACGATTAAATAGTGTAGCTCGTTTGCAGCATTCTGTCAAACGAATACATTTAAAAAAGGGGGCGTGGCACATTCAATGTTTACCTTAAACAGCTGATTTATTTTCCTTCATAACTTTCATAATTATGGGAATTTTTTAACGCGGATTGTTTTAAATTGTTCAGAACAGACTGGTGAATAATATATATTTTTTTCAAAAAATCGAAAATTTTCGAGATTTAAAGGTCGTATGTCCCCTTAATGATTACAAATGTAAAGATAGCATTGACATTCACCATAAGTGTTTTATCACGTTTTATTTTGTCTCAGCAATGATGGATGATAATTTGCTCGCAATTCTTATGAGCCTGACACACCCCTCATTTTCCCCTGTTCTGTTCATTAAATTAAACAAAAAACACTACGCTCATCTAAGCTTAACTCTTTAAACCCGAGGCGACTTTTTTCTTCTAGCTCCTTTAAAACCGCGACCTTTTAGGAGGAAGCAACATGAATTGGACGCTCCCAACCTGGATGGTCATTTACCACCTCGCCCCCTGCTATAACCTTCCGCACGGAAATGGGCTGCGGTTTGAAAGGATAATTAAACCCCCTTACGTGCTTATCTCCTAAGCGATCTCAGAACCTCACCTCACCTCAGAAGAAGCCAACCGCCTCAGTCCGGCCTTCATCGCTGTTAAAGGGAAGATTTTATACCGTCCGGGACCGCCTTGCTTGGTTTTAGAGGGTTAAAAATCAATACACCTTCTACAGGAGAAATTTCTCTCGTGTTCCGTCATATTGGCAATTTTGCACAAATGGATTACTGGCAGCTATGTATTGAAAGACTTTAAACAGATTTGCCATGAAAATGAATTGTTTTTCTAGATGTGGAGTAACGTTGAGAGTGTTTGAAAAGCGTCAGAATGTACTGTGTGTTCAGAAATATGAAAAAAGCATGTAACAGTCAAGTGAAATTTTAACAAACTGATGGTATGAGTTCCTTTATCTAACACTCTTAATAGTGGAAGTACAATTATTAATAATTTAACTCGTAATTTCTGATCGTCTTTCCTCCTGAAAACGACAATTTCACATATAATTTATTTCCACTTCTTATTTTGTGCAAATAAACTAAATAATCAAAGGGAAAATAAAAATCTATAATTAGCACAAATGTTTTTTCCTTTACTACTCTGAAAGCAATTAATCTCTTTCGCCTAAGAGGTGATGTTCAAAGTTCATTACAGTTTTATAAAATACCTATTCCGAATATATTCCGAATTTAATGACATCTCGTGCATAAATGAGTTCAAGCAATAAATATATAAACTTAATTATAAATGGATTTTGAAATAAATTAAAACGGCATAAAGTTTTCTCGCCTTCTATAATAATGATAAAGATTCGTAACTTGGTATATTCTAATATATTCCAAGTACTCGATTTTTTTTCTCACGTTGCATAGCGTTGGGTATTATTCACATAAAACTATTTATTTTAAAAGCTTCAGAGAATTACTTTTAATCTTTATATATACTTACTCTTTTTATGTCGGAACGTATCCAATCATTCTAAGTTAAATATTAATTACTATGAAAAGAGAAACATAAATTTTTTTGGACCGAAATGCCGTTTTTTAATTACTTTTCAGTTCAAATGTTTTTTTTCTAGAAAATTTTATATAAAATTTCTCTTTACTTACACAGTATCGTCAGTTGATAATTGTATTCCATCAGCTATTTCAAAAGAGGAAAATGTGATCAAAGATCAGGAAGTGGATCTTCAGATAAATGAGCAATAAGCTTTCATCTATCTACAAATTACAAAAGTTTGGTTCTGCTAGGACAATAATTTCCAGATTTTAAAGAAGTCTTTTTGAATAAGACAATAATTTTTGGACAAAGGTATTACACCTAATATAGATACAAATATCATTCCTAGAAATTTAGTTTTTTTCTGATTAAATGCAGAAATTTAATTTTCGATTTCCTTATATTTTGTATCAAAACAAATATCTAACCAGTGGGAGTGGCCTCCCCTAAACGTTCTCGTATAATTCTCAAAAATATGTCATTTCCTCTCCCCTGCGTGGATAAAGAATTCGAACCTAGTGTAACCCAAAATGCAATGATTATCACAAGGTTTTTCATTGCAGATTATAGCGATTGTAAAATATTTAGGTGAAGAATCAAATTCAAAGAGATGCGTATGTATTAAAACTTAGCACTATTTAGTTTACATCACACTCCAGCAAGATCCTCTAATGCGAGGGCGTGAGCGAGCGAAAAGAGAACAGGCGAAAATGACCTCGTTCGCTATCGCTGAATAGCTTGCGCATGCGCAGAGATTACTTCCAGTTCGCGAATTAAAAAAATTGAATATGCAATTTGAACGTCTGTTTTTCAACCGATTGAAACAAAATTTTGGAACAGATCTATAATTAATGTTAGCAACCGTCATACCAATTTTTATTTATCTAAGCCATAGGGTTTAGAAGATATATTTTTATACAAGTATGCGATTATACAGCCCGACAGTCAGTCAACCATTGGACGGATTTGGACTAAACTTTAATACGGACCTACATTCCTGAAGATAAAATTGCATGCCAAATTGTATCTATCAAGATATTCAAGGTTTTGAGTTATAGTGTTCACATAAACGCGGACAAAGTTTTCCCTTAGACGGATTTTGTCCAAAAGTTTATAGAAACCTACAAATTATATGTCAAGATCACATATCCAATTTCATCCCCGTAGCTCTAATAATTTTCGAGTTATCGTGTTCAGAGACAGACATAATTCCAAAATTGTGTTTTCCGGACACAGGGAGTCTAAAACGGGGAGATTCGTCAATATCTCGAGTTCGAATTTGTTGACGATTACAATACTTTCTCTCTGTATACTTCGTTTACGAGAAAGTAAAAATGGATGTAAACATGGAATTCAAGGCTTTTATTGGAACGCATTTAATGAGATCTGTTTTATCATTGTCATAATTTGGATAGTAAGAATATTTAAAATTGTTCTAAGAGATATTGAAACAGCATTTCCACTTATATGATTTGGAAACTAATTTCCATAAAACTATACAGACTTGAAATTTCAACTTCAATGTTTTTATGCAAATCATATCAATCGAACTGAAAGCTAATATTTACCTATCTAAACACTCTTAAATGAATCTAAAATTAAAGCTTACTTAAATGTCAAAAGTCAATTTAATCAAAGAAATCTACTGTTAGCTGCGTCCTTTTAGTTTACTTCCTACTTTTAATAACATCGATAACAAACTGAAAATACGTCCGGGAACGGTGTTTTCTGCACACTAGCACTTCTGCTGAAACTTTCTCTAATGAACAAACCATGACTCATTAGAGTGAAAACTGGATTTTATTATTTTCCCTCGCAAAACACTTCTCGTTAAAGTGAAGCTTCCAGCCAGAGTTGAATTAACAGAAACTGGATCGCCCGAGGCTGTTGAAATTAACACTGCAGAAGGTTACAAATAAATATTTACTCTACTAACGGAGAAACTTTATCGAAGTCACCGCGAGTAGCGACTACTTTGGATTCCATTAAACTTGAAGTCAAATACTGCTCTTGGTAATGGGGGAGGGAAATCACTTGTGGCGCTACAAACTGAATGTGGCATATTTCAAAAGATGAATCACCTCTAGATTGAATAAAGTTACGATGAGAAGTATTTTTTGTAACTTCTTATTCATAAAGACAGTGAATATTTTGTCAATAAGCAGTTTTCTATCATTTCCATATTAATGTAGAATTAAGTTCCAGTTTAGTAAAATTGTTTATACGGCAAAGAAAAATGTGTGTAACTGACTATGTCTATATTTACACTTTAAAATAGAATCGTAAAGATAGCCATAGTCTTTATCTTTTTGTCTATACTTCTCTACAATAACAGTATATCCTAATTAAACAAATCTGCTATTTTAAACTTTTTGGTACGTTTTTGTTCATAAAGACAGTGCTATATTTTGAAAAAATAAATAAATAAGATTCTCCTTTGTTGATTAATAAATTATTTTCTATTATAATTACATTAGCTTGTTTAATTTCTTTTTTCCATTGCCTAAGTTATTTTCATGGTGAATGTATTCATTATTTCATTGCTGACTATTCCATGTGCACTTGTCAATCTATGAGATATTCTACTTCTTGGTTGGTTGTTTCTTGTTCCTTGCCGCAAGAGCCAGTTTTGGCCACACTACGCCACACAAATGGTTAAAAACAGAACAGTGTGATAAAATTTATTCATAATCAAGGATACCTCAGATATAGGAGGAAATAAAGCAGTAAAAAGGAAGTAAACTAGCAAGAAAATTTAAATAAAATACTCAAACGAACAAATGGTTGAAGACATTAAATATATGTTAAAAAGCGTATAGCTTTTAAAAATTTAAAAATATTTTTATAAATAAAATATTATAAATTTAAATTATAATATTCTACCTCTTGGAAAATTAAAGTATACGAAGTAAACCGTAGATGACCCTGTAAGCAGAAACTGCGATGATTTTCGAATGAACACCTGAACTGCCACCGAAATCTTAAGCGAGTGGCTCCTCGTGCTATCGTTTTTCGCACATCCGCGTTGTGAAGTGCCCCTCCCCAGGAAAAAATCCCTCCCCCTAATTTTAAGAAATGGTCCAGTTCCATGCAAAACCCGTTCAAGGTCAGATGAATACAGCTTTAAAAGGAAGGTATTTTGCCGGCATATAAATACGCCCATGGCAGTTTACGCATCGACTACTTGGGGCGTATATATACGCCCACTGCAGTTATTGTGAAACTACTGCAACAGTATCTTAGTATTGTGAATTTTTACCTTTATTTATATGAAAGGAATAAGTGCAATATGTGTCTCCCCCGCTGGGAAACCGTGAGTACACGGATGAGTTGCTGCCCGATAAATTAACAGGAACTCGTTTCCCCTGGGGGTATAGTAACGGAGGGGATCTAGGTCCCTCATCCAGTGATAGTACATACCTCCTTCGGGAGGGGTCACGCCGTGGCCTGGGGATAGGTTATTAGGATTCCGGCCTCAATACTCGAGCTGTTGTGACGGCTGCCATCCTCGTTTTGACCTAGGTTTCCTCGTTACCCTGTGCAATATGTGTTTCAGCCTTACATTTTATCAAATATAAATTAAATCTTGAGAAAACTGAAATATTTCTAAATTCTTCAGAATAAGATTGAAACTCTAATGCCTGTTTTCGCCAATAGGACACATACTGAAATTTTTATTAAATCAATTTATAACATATAAATGGCAGCCTGACTGCTGATAAAAAATAAAAATAAATTCATGTTTTTCACTCGAGGCTGCGGTTTTTTGCTTTGTTTTTACGCTTGAGAATACAATATTTTATTATACAATGCTGAAGGAAATTCCTTTTCCGTATTATTATTTATTAAAATTCATCTGTCTTTAACATTATAGAATTTTACGAAGGATTTTTTTTTTTGAAATAAAGCCCAGTGTTGTCAAACAAACTGTTTTTCAGCCATAAACAATACTTAAAACAAAATAAAATTTTTAAAAGTATTTTCCCCATGTTTTATTCAAGAAGTGAAATTCAGAAAACATCTTAAAATCAATTTTTAAAAAAAGGGCTTTTAATGGTTAACAGTTAAAACAAAAGATGCATTGTGAATGGGAATAATGAAAATAACAGAATAATAAACTAAGAATTACTGGATTGCAGAGAAAAACACGGGAATATTTGAAAGTAGAAATACTAAATTTTTTAACAGCAAACTAAAACACTACTCAGTTCTTGTACCTCTAAAAATGATTTAAAATTCTTCTGCAAAATCCTACATCGATAAAATCTCTAATTAATTTTTATTTTGTTCCACAGATTCAAAATCCATTTTGCGACTTGTCGTTTATAATTTTGTGCTAAAATAATGAAGCATTGGCTCCACCTTATATGTTATAAATAAAAGTAACAGAGCTACAATTTGAATGAATAATAAAAGTTTGTCTCTTCTTATAAACAACAATAGTACTTATAAAATATTGTAATGTTTTGGAGAATAGCATGTGAGTTAAGTCAAAAAATGTATAAAAAACGAGATCATGATAATTTATTCTATACTTTTCTACTTTTATCCTTATGAACACACCCGAGTTTCCTTAATTCATGCATGTAATCTCCTAAGAGAGTGGTTGTATATGGAACTAAGGAAACACATATTTTTTCATTTCCAATAAATCACTGAATAGTGTTAGAGAATAGTCTCGAATAGTCAATGTTGCTATATAGAAATGCAAACCGTATGTAGATTCACATTCAACATGCCGCAATTAACGGTGGACAGCAGAAATGTATGTATATGTTATGCAATTCTGATATGTTAACTTCTGACACTCAAAGAGCACATTAAAAATAGAACCGTCGGCTCTTCTACACGGACACTGGGGATCCTTGCCAAACAAGCGAGCCTGTTGGCAAGGAAAAACACCACGGCCCGTAAAAACTTGATTTCAATAGAAATCACCAAATATTCGCTTACAGTCCACTTTGCTTAGCAATGAGTAGGTCCATCTACCGGTAGAACTACCTGATCAACGTTGTTGCCATGCCTCCAGAATTTCCCTCCGAGCGGCATTTTAAATTTGAATTCTGGAAGGACAAAAAGAAAAATCCACATGATCCTTTGTAGAGGCCATCTTTGCCAACTGGTCGGCAAGTTCGTTTCCTTTTAATCCAAGATGAGTCCGTATCCAAATTAACTCGATGTCCCTAAATATTCCCTTATGTTATCCTTGATTTAATTAATAATTACTCGTCTCTCATGCACCGAAGCTAAGGACATAAGAGCAGATCGGGAGTTCGAAATTATTTTCGATTGCCTCACTTGTCTTCCAGTAATATACTTAACATTCTGCCGAATTACCAACCTCAGCCATAAAGACTTTCGCCTCATCAGGCAGTCGAAATAGTTCTGAACTGATAGGACAGGTACGCACATATAATTTGGTATTCTCATGCTGCGTGTCCATCTGTTTCACATTGTTGCATTCTGCTTCTAAACATAAAATGAGCGCAAAAAGAATTAAATTATTTGTTATTTCTTTGCGTGGGAAACAGCATAGTTTTTCCTTCTGCGTTAGGCTGGTCTAGATGCTGGGTCACTATGTCATTCGCATTCGTTTCCCACCATAGTTTTGAAACCATAGAATGGCCATAGTTTTAATAACTTTTCCTATTGTATCTCCTTTTGCTTATGAAGGAACGAAAGAATAGGGAACACCATGTATGACTAAAAGACAGATCTGATCTTACAATGAGTTGAATGAAAAGTTCTCACTGAAATACGTGTTTTCTTAAGATATATGGATTTCATCCACTTTTTATGTAAGCATAAAAGTTCAAAATGTGTGCTCTACTATGTATGCCAATGCTTGCTATCACACTGAATAAAAACAGTTATCATGTTAAAGCTTCCTTGTTTTCATCACGCTATGCTAATGAATAATTTCAAATTGATCAAGAAATTTATAATGGAAGCATTTCTCTTAATTAATTATAGCTAAAAAGACATTTATTTAGAACCAGATGTGGTACAGTACATTAAATAATCCATATGACAAAGAATATAGTGGCATTCTGTATGAAATACCATGTGGTACAAATATTATAATCTTCTTAGAAAAAGACTAATTATGCTTTTTCCAATTGCCACCTCTCTTTGAAAAAAAATATTTTGAGATCCCATTTAAATCTGGTAAATTTGGTTAGGGTCCTAAAAGTGCGAATTGAGTAAGGAATTCAGGCATTGCTAAATGTTGATTAGAATGAAATTCAAATAAAAATATTCATTCAATATAATTTAAATATTGTAGGACAAGATGATTTCATTAACTATTTTTATTGAATATATTGAAGATTCTACTTGACAAATGTTATGTGCAAGTTTCCACGACTCCAATATTGGCATAAGCGACTCTACTTATGGACTCGATACACAGTTTCCGAAGACATAAATGTGCAATGAATTATAGGTCTTACTTGGTTTGCAATTAATATCTTATGATGGCAATCTTATATTTAAAGGTATTCAATTTGAAACACTCACTGATTTGAAATCAGAAATGTTTATTAATCAGAAGAGATAGAAGCGACAGTTCAAGTCCCAGAAAGATGAGTTTTGTAGTTGAAGAGAATTTTAAATGCCATCATATAATTGGTATTGACAAAATACACTGTCAAGAAGAAAATTTGAAAACTTCTAATAAATTTCCACTTCCAAAAATTTACAAAAAAATATTTGGACGGTTCCCAGGATGCAAAGTATAAAGAAAATATCTTTAAACAATATTTAAAAAATTATTTTTAATATCTTCTATTTAATAATTGGGAAATTAAAATACAACTTGGCATACAACTGTATAGCAAGTAGTATTTTGGAAATTGAAGACATGTTATTTTTATACATCAAAGCTGCAGAAATGTTCGTAAAATAAAATTTTAGCGGTTACGTGAAAAATAGAAGTTTATGGGTCACAATGCGACTTACAAGGGATAATTCGGATTAATTGGAATCAATTCAAACATAATTTGGTTACCTTTAAATGTATGTGAATTTTAAATAAATATATTCTTATCACTTTAATCCAAAGAAAAATTATCTGGAACACTTAGCATGAATATATATTTTCAGCAGACTGAAGGAAAACGACTATCACAGGACATAGTTTTTGCAGTTTATCTTTTTCTGAAAATCCAGCCCATTTTCCAGAAAGCGACAAAAGAATTGCTTATACTATACACTTTCCTAGTAACCTATGCGAAGTAAAATCGCACACCATTTGCCGTCTGAAATATTATAAAATCTACAGATATTAATAAAAAATGACTTATTTATGTATAGTTAGAGTCGTTTTCATACTACTACTTCGAAGTTTTACCTTCCCTAACCCACTTATTCTCAAAAATTCAGGTGCAGATGTTAGTGAACTTTTTTTCTACATTATACTAGACTGCATTGGTTACTTACATTTAACATGTGTTGTGGTAATATCATGAATATTTATCTTGGAATGGCAGAAGACTTTTTGTCATAAACTTTAATATTCTTTTGCTAGAAGAATCGATACCGTGAAGTTGTAAAAATATCCAAGAAAGTTTCACTTCAAGTTCAAAAATATAGAATGTAGCATTGCTACTTTGAATTTTTATTATTATGAATGAAATTCGCTTAATAATTAGTAATTTGATTAGTAATAAACGAAATATTGATTTTTATAATATTTCATTGCTTCAAATTATGCGAAATGGTTAATAACAGCTTTATGAAAAGGTACAACTGAATTTTTGAAATGTGTGGTAACATTAATATTCTTCTATAATTTATAAATTATGATTAATTTTTTGAATAATATATAACCTAGGGAAAATTTATTTTGATTAGATTTTTTTAAAATTAAAGTAAAGAAAAATTTAATATTATACGAGTTCAGATTAAATGATTAATAATCGCGAAAATTTCTTTTTTAAAAGAAATAAATAGGAATAACAGATTACGGAAATGAATATAACATTTTTACTCAATTTTTCCAAAACGTGAGCAAGAATCTTTGCTCATTGAAACTGTTGACATATCAATGCATATAAAATTTTATTTAATTGATTATCTTCACATCTAATAAATTAACATAAGAACTAATTGCATTAATTTCGCGTAATTGGTTTATTACCCCTCTCTACATTCATTTTTGTTTCAACATCAACTGGAAATGAAATATAATCTCTGAATATTAATGAATTAATCTCGTCCATTAATTAAAATTTTTATCATTTTTAAACCTTAGTCAGCTGATTTTGACATACTTAGAACCGATCCTGCTTTGCACGCAAACACACATAAAAAAGTCATTCAAATTTTTGCGTCTTCTGTTCAGCTTAAATATTTCTGATTGCTTGCCTCCGTTCCAATCTTATTTTGCATAAAATGCTTTTTAATTGAGATATTATTCGAAGTTCATTTCCTTTCAAAAGATTTTAGACGAAAATTCCTTAAGTAGACAATGTTTTGGAATTTGATTAGGCTAATGTTCATAAATTATGAAATATTTTTAATAAAAGTTTGATCGAGAATTTCAAGAATAATTAATTTTAAGAAATGAATTTTTACAGTAAAATTCATCTTAATTCTCCATATATAATTAGGGAAAACAACTAGAGGCTGCCTGGGATAATTGAATTCTGAAATTTTATGATGCATTTATTACAGCTAAATGTTAATTATTTAAATATTTGTTTCCAAATTGATTTATAAAAATTTGAAGAATATTTATTTTTAAAAACCACAAACTACAGAAACTTCTTTATGAGCTAGAAAACTAATAGGGAATAAAGAAAATGTGAGAGGTATATAAATTTTTATTTACGTCATGTGAATGAAGTGTACAAGATGTGAAAACATGGATATAGAAGAAAATGATGAATTTCATTTCAAGCTACAGTAAATGATATTTCATATCAACAAAAACTTCTTTATGAGCTGGAAAACTCAAGTAAAGTAATAAAGAAAACGTGAGAGGTATATAAGTTTGTATTTACGTCATGAGAATGAAGTGTACAAGACGCGAAAACATGGGTATAGAAGAAAATGATGAATTTATTCAAGCTACAGTAAACTATATCTCATATCAACAAAAACTTCTTTATGATCTGGCAAAATAATGTAAAGGAATGAAGAAAACGTGAGAGGTATATAAGTTTGTATTTAGGTCGTAAGAAAGAAGTGTACAAGACCTGAAAACATGGATATAGAAGAAAATGATGAATTTCACTTCAAGCTACAGTAAATTATACCTCATATTAACAAAAACATCTTTATGACCTGGAAAAATAATATAAAGGAATAAAGAAAAAGGAGAGGTATATAAGTTTGTATTTATATCATGATAATGAAGTATTCAAGACGTGAAAACATTGATATGGAAGGAAATGATGAATTTCATTTCAAATTTCAGTAAATGATATCTCATATAAACAAAAACTACTTTATGAGCTGGAAAACTAATGTAAAGGAATAAAGAAAAATTGAGAGGTTCATAAGTTTTTATTTATGTCCTGAGAATAAAGTGTACAAGACGTGAAAAATTGGATATGGAAGAAAATGATGAATTTCATTTCAAGTTTCAGTAAATGATAGCTCATATCCAAAAAAACTTCTTTATTATCTGGAAAACTAATGTAAAGGGAAAAAGAAAAAATGAGAGGTATATAAGGTTGTATTTACGTCATGAGAATGAAGTGTACAAGACGTGAAAATATGGATATAGAAGAAAATGTTGAATTTCATTTCAAGCTTCAGTAATGATAGTTCATATCCGATTTTTGTTCTGGTTTTTCTCACGGTTCATGGATATATTCATTAATCATGCTATTAAAAGACAGCTGTGCTTTCTTAACAAAATTTCCAGTCCAAAAATATGTGTACCAATTTTGCGTGTTCATCATAAAACAACACCATGTGATTAACTTCACATTTATTTTATTAGCCTTTGCTCCAACTTCTCCTTCCTAAAGCAAAGTTAGATTAGAATGTTAGGTTAGAAAAATTATAGGGGAGAGAGTCGCTGAATTAAGGCCACCTCGATATTTTTAACCCTCTCACACCGAGCGAGTGAAAAAATTTCCCTTAAAAGCGACGAAGGCCCGTCTGAGGCGGTTGTCGTCTTTTGAGTGGAGGTGAGGTTCTGAGATCGTTTAGGAGATAAGCGCGGTAGGGGGTCCAATTATCCTTGCCAACCGCAACCCATTAACGTGAGCCTTAAGTCAAGGTTATAGCAGAGGATGGGGTGATAGGGTAAATGACCACCCTGTTTGGGCAAGTTCAATTCATGTCGCGTCCGGTAAAAAACTACCGGTTTTAAAGAGACTAGAAGAAAAACGTCGCCTTGGGATTAAAGAGTTAATGTATAGTGATAGAGAAGCAATATTAATTAAAAAATTTGAAGATTTTTTTGTAGTTTATTTATATTCAAAACTGTTTAATTAAATTTTGCATGAAATACAACTTAATTTAGGAAAACGGTCTTGTCATCGGTCCAATCAAGGAAACTGTTTGTCTAGATTGGATCACTGGTTGGTATATTGCCTTGATTGGATCACTGGTTGCCTTGATTGGATCATTGGTTGCCTGATTGGAACACTGGTTGTCTAGATTAGATCAATGGTTGTCTTGATTGGATCACGGGTTGTCTAGATTGGATCACTGGTTGTCCAGATTGGGCCAGAAATTTCTTTAACCAGAAGGAAAGCAAAAATATTTTTTGATTCTCAAATTCACACCATCACATAATGTATGAACGCTAGTATTGCATTTTATGTTCTGTATCACCTCCTCTTCTCCCTTTCTTCCGTCAGAAGTGATATAAATGATATAAAAAATACTAAGTTTTTATACTTTTTGATAAAACTTTTGATGACTTTAAAGTCCTTTCAATGTTTTTTGCTTTGATTTGTTCGAATTCCAATTTATAAGGACAACTAGCGGTGATAAACTGATTTTTGAGCTATTCGTGCAATTTAAGATAATTACCCCATTGATTTAAATCATCCAATTTTGACAACTGTTTGTGGTCAAGTCTATGCAACATTTGGAGAACAGCAACAACGAAAAAAGTTTTCCTAATCTTAATTTAAAACTATTGGATTGAAAATGATTAGAGTAACATGCAGCTAAAGAAATTTCCTATCTGGGGGTATATCAACATATTTTCCTACCTAATTATAACAGCTATGGGCTTTTTGTATTTAGTTAAAATAATTAATTGATAATACTTAAATCTATGCACTTGTTATCTAACTGTAACCACGTAGCATTTTCTCTTGAAATTGATTTCATACACCCCATTTGAATCGTTACAACATTATGCGTCTATTTTACGGTCCAAATATTTCATAAAATTAAAGTTATGATACAACGCTTATCAAGGTGCAGGTCCAAATTCTGTGTCTCTCCCCTATAATAATACTTCTTTATTCTCACTTATATGAAACACAACATTTACGCATTAAAAATATTTCTAATTTATCCGTCTTGAAAAAATAACTAGAGCAACACGACCATGCATTGATCTATCTGCAAAATACAGGAATCCTTTTCCTCGATGCTATAATATCAGCAATCTTATGCCTCAGCAATTAATTCTAAATATTTTGAACTATGCATTTGTTGGTCCAACTGTATCCTTAGAAATATTCACAATTTCGCAATTTCTCTCACAAGGTGTGAAATATCGGAATAAATAAAATTCCTTATCATTTAATTTGCTTTTCTCTACATTCTTAGTTTATCACTAAAACAGATAATTTGATTTTCAGACAGTACAAGAATTCCTAATATGCAATAACTTTCCAAGGAAATTGAAAAATCTTGTACGGCTGCAATATTTTTTGACGTTGCCCATTGGGAAATATAAAAAATATCGCTAGAATAAGAAGCATTTCACATCTTGTAACTTCTTTTCTTCAACTATTTTCTCACTTTTTCCGTTATTTTACTATATAGGAGGTATAGTATCACACAGATTTTCTCTAAAATGTCTTAATAATATAGATACTAATCAATAATATAGATAATTGCATTTTCAGATAGTACAATATTCCTAATACTCAATAACTGTCCAGGGAAATTGAGAAATCTTATACGGCCGCAATATTTTTTAACGTTGGCCATTGAGTAATAACATTAAATATAGCGTTAGAATAAGAACCATTTCATAATTTTGCACCCATTACTTTCTTCTTTTGAGATTTTTATTAGTTTTTCGAATGAAATGCGAGGTATTGACAGCATCAAGTATAATAAATTGCAAAAAGAGAAAGAGAAGTGCACAAACGAAATAATATTTGATAATTAAGTTCTGAAAGTATTAAATAGTGTGTTTTCAAGAAGGAAACTCAAGTGTATTAAATTTCTAACAAAAACTTTTTCCCAAGTCCAAAAAAAAAACTCCAGTTTTTTCAAGGTCTTTTTTCGGGTCGCACCGATGGCGGACATTTAATGTTTTGCCGGATACCCGATATTCACGGTACACTCGTGAAATGGACGTACGAGAAAATCCAAATTTCATCGCTACTTCGGAGATGCTATGTCCCATCTCTCGTCCGCCGACTGTAACGCCACGTTCAAAGTCACTTAAATCTTGAAAACACGCCATTGCAGCAGCAGGAAGCGATCTAATACATTTTTCAGACATCTGTTGTCTTATATAGGCGTTGCCGACCGCATCGGGTTTCGATGATTGTTTGCATATCTCGGTTATTTGCATATGCACGCCTGTATCAGTTTTTTTGGCTCTACATTGTACTATCTTCTTAATACAAGGACAAAAAAGAACAATGGTGGAATCAATTTATTTTTTTCAGAGCATAAAAAGATGTTTGTATAATCAAATAAGAGTTAAGACGCTATACTAAAAGTACTCATTTTTATTTTAAAAAAGCAATACATTCAAAGAAATGAAAAGATTCCTTAAAGGTTAATGCAAAGTTAATATTTAACACAGCTAAGAAAAGAAATAATTAACATACTGTTCTGCTCATTTTTGAACAGAGAAATCGAATGTAAATCTAATTTATCTAAGATGCTAATTGCAGTTCTTCTAGTCTTTTAGGGTAATTATCAAAGCGAAGACAATAGCAGGTAAGTTATAAAATCGTAATTAACTTGGAGTTCGTAAAGAATTTAATTCAACTTTCTGTAGCCTGGAGGGAGAAAATTTAAGTAAGGTTATTGCTGTAGGCTGTAATTAACAGACGAAATAAGTTTAAAAGTTTATAATGTAATCAAAGTCTTAAAATGCCGAGCAGGGAAGACTTGCCATCTTCTATAGCCATTAAATATAATTAAGTATCAAACAGATATTCGAATTCTAGATGCATTATGTTCTCGATTAAAAACTGAAATTATTTCATCATTTTATTTTACAATCATCTTTATTTTGATGATAAAAAACTAGAAAAAAGCCATTAATACAAAGAACAAAATCTCATTAATTGAAGACTAAAATCTCTTTTTGAAAAGCGTGTTGAGAGAACATGGAATGAATATGTTTACTTAATGTTTTTGCTACGATTAATGCATATGGAATTCCTCCAAAAATATTCTGAACAAATACGAGGGTAAGTCAAGTAAGTCACAAAAGATAATAAAAAATAATTTACCATGATAATCACTTGGAAACAATTTTATTTTTAACATAATCTCCACCAATGTTGATGCACTTATTTCATCGTTTTATCAGCGCCCCAATTTCATTTGCATAAAATTATTTGAGTTGCTGTATCATCCACAGTAGGATTTCGTGTTGAACGTCGTCTTCATCTGCAAAGTGTTTGCCCACAATATGTTGTTTCAGTGGACCAAACAGATGAAAGTCGCTTGGGGCTAAGTCTTGTTGGTCAATGCTACAGCATTAACCTTACAGCCCAGACTCAGCCCCAAGCGATTTTCGTCTGACGACGACGATGACGATGAGATCATGACGACGTTCAAGACGAAGTCCTACTTTTTATGAGACAGCAACCCAAAGAATTTTATGCAGCTGAATTGGGGCGCTGATGAATAAGTGCATCAACATTGGTGGATATTATGTTGAAAATTAAAATTGTTTCCAAGTGATTATCATGGAAAATTACGTTTTCCTTATCTTCTGAGACTTTCTTAATGAGTTACCCTCGTACTTTATACCCATTACTCGTAGTCCAATCATATAAAAACCTAATTTATTTATGTGAAATATTAGAAGAGTCGTCATGGAAGGGATTCGGAATCGGATCCCAGTAGATTTAAAAGAACTTCAACCAAATTTACGACGTGTACCTGGACTAGTGCAAGTTAAATCTCCTGCTCTTCGCCGAACTTCTTCATGTATGGTATGAAAAATTGGAGAGTGTTATGCACGCTCAGACAGAGATAGCAACATCAGTCTATTCGAACCTGAATCTCTCCTGGATTTGTCCTGTTCCCCATCTCTTCATCCGGCTGCCGGATACCATTGGATTCAGTCTGGATAGTTCGGAATTATTTTTGGATCTGTGGATTTATCGTCCTCGCAGCACTGCTATCAAGATTTCTCTGTAGCCTTTTGCTGGACATATGAATCCCCCACGCTCTAACAAAAGTGGCAGGTTGTTACTCAACTCCAAGTTCTGTACTTTGAGTGGTGATTTTTTATACGAGTTGTATCACTTCAGTCATTACTTTGCAGTTACTTTTTCATCCAAATGTTTAAGAGGAGTTGGAATCCTAAGTCAGTTAACCCTAACCCTGTTACTTCGATGTGCCTTTTCTCAAAATCTGTTATGGATTTATGTTTGAAATTTTTTATACCAGGTAAGTATATCTTTCTCATTATAATGAAAAGATGTTTTTTGAAAAAAATTCAAAAATTTATTTTTTACAACTTTTTTTGTATCAAATCAAAAAATGTGAAATTGACCATTTCAATGTACCTTTTCTCAAAGTCTGTTATAGATAAATGTTTGAAACTTTTTATACAAGTAAAGTACCCTATTCTCATTATACTGAAATGAACACTTTTTAAAAAAACTCAAAATATGAATTTTTACTATTTTTTGTGTCAAAATAGGATAAAATTCGCTATGTCTAATTAAATATTTTGTAAATTTATAAAAAATTAAAAACTAACCAGAAGCTCATTTCAGTATAATGAGAAAGGTGTACTTTATTTCAATAAAAAAATTTCAAGCATGAATCGATAACAGAGTTTGTGAAAAGGTACATCGAAGTAACAGGGTTAGGGTTAACTGAGTTAGGGTTCCAACTCCCCTTAAACATATTAGTATTCTAATGGACTTAGTATTCTAACGGCCGATTGTTGATGTTCTACTTATAAGCATTACTATATTAATCTGGTGAATGAGCTCTAAAAGAGTTACCTCTGGCCTGCCGAAGCAATCAGGGAACAATAAAGAAGGGTCGCTTTTACAGCAGTTGGAAACTGAGGACGGAGTTCACCGGCTACGACCCAACCCCTCCCGAAGGAGGAACGTCCTGTCATCAGTGAGGGGTAACTTACCTCAGGCCCCTTTACTTATCGGGCGGCTTCTTATCCTTGTACTCGTGGTGCCCCCTGGGGGATTGATGCGGTGTATAAATATTTATGGTTGAAATATTAAGTCGTTCTGGATTATTTGTAACTACTTACATGAATCATTATTATCACTAGCTTCTTCATTAGTCTAAGTGAGCTGATAGAGATAAAAGTATTCTTTAATTTGTATAATTAAGATTAAAAGAGAATCTTCTGAACATCTAAAATAGATTTGGAAAATATATCTCTTTTAATATTTAAGTTCCTTTCGAACAGATAATTCGGTAATTTTGAAAGATTTCGTAAAGTATGACTGATGCTTATTCATACTTTACCATCTGTTTCCATATTCGAAAAACTAGTAGATAGGTTGGATTGCAAATAAGAGACCCATTTGTAGGTAATTGGTAATCATTTTCTGCTTTTTATTATAGATTTAATTTTCGTCTGAAGTCTGAAACTTGAATGAATGGATAAATGTTATTAAACGCTATCTATATCAAGATGTTTAAGATGCAGTATGTGCAGTTTGGAAATAAGCTTCATTTCAGGATAAACACGAATTCACGTTAAATTTTTTTTCTCTATATTAAATCTTTTTATAATATAATAACCTTAAAAAGGTTAATTACTTTTCACAGGAATTTCATTTTATTTACTCCAACAAGTTTTCACTTTCATTTCATAATAAAAGGAGACATACATGTATTATTACACAAATCTTGCATGAATCCCTTACTTGATCAAATAATGCCGTTCAGAGAGTGAAAATTAGGCAAATTACTCAAATGAAAGCTTCTAAGAATAGTAGCTTAAAATTCATACTGCATAGATTATTCGAAATCTGTATAGAATCAAACATTCTATAATAATAAAAAAATCGTCATTATATTAATGGATTCATTTTAAAAATTGCAATAAAAAGGAGAAATATTTTTCTTAGACTTCTTATAAGAAAAAAACAAACGATTCCACACATTTACAAAAAGAATTTCATTCTTATATTTAGAGTTTTCTTCTTTTCCTAGCAGTTAAGATTCTTGGAAGTTGAAATTCTATTAAATGATAATTGAATTGATAGAAAAGGATAGAAAACTAAAAGCAACAACAAAATTTAGAAGTTTAGTTTCTTTTCTAATGCTTTCCTGCTTAACTATCTTAACTATTATATATAAAATTTTTAGATTCCGAATTATAAATATTTGAATAATATTTATATTTTATGAATACTAATATTTTCTTTCAGAATTTCTTTTTTCATTTTCCTAGAAACAGAAAATTATAAAAATTGCCAAAGTACAGTGCATTTTATGAGTTGAAATGTGTTAGTCGGATTAATCAGACTCGAGGAAAAACTTTTGTCATTAACTTAACTTATTTGCTGCATTTTCTTTTAAATCTATTCATTTAAATGAAGATCTATTGCAAGTTGTAAGTTCGTTATGGAAAATGCAATGAAGTATTCTCATAAGAACAATACTTTTTTCACAGTAATTAAAATAAAGAATCTGTATTTTTCAAAATAAATCATAAGACTTTTGAGAAAAAATTTGTGCTTGTTTATTGCTTTAACTATTATGTGAAGGAAAAGCGTGAGGCATTTATTTATATCAAATATAATAACAACATATAAAAATTATTTGAAATGGAATAATTCAGAATGTTTTCTTGTTTAATATAGGGTTTCGCTCATTTTTGTAGTTTTTAGCGTTTCAGCTGTAAAGAAGGTAACAACTAACTATATAAATATGAGTAAGTCATTTATATAAACAATAAATGCGTTTAAGGCATTCAACTAAAAATTATTCAAATGTTTTTTTTCTAGAAAATTTTGTAGAAAATTTATTTACACAGTGTCGTCAGTTGAAAATTGTATTCCATCAACCATTTCAAAAGAGGAAAATGTGGTCAAAGATTAGGAAGTGGATCTTTAGATAAATGAGCAATAATCTTTCATCTATCTACAAATTACAGAAGTTTTGTTCTGCTAGAACAATAATTTCTAGATTTTAAAAAAGTCTTTTTGAATAAGAGAATAATTTTTGGAAAAAAGTATTACACATAATATAGGTATAAATACCATTCCCAGAAATTTAGTTTTTTCTGATTAAATGCAGAAATTTCATTTTCGAATTCCTTATATTCTGTATCAAAACAAATATCTAACCAGTGGGATTGGCCTCCCCTAAACTTTCTCGTATACTTTCTCAAAAATTTGTCATTTCCTCTCCCCTGCGTGGATAAAGAATTAGAACCTCCTGTAACCCAGAATTCAATGACTATCAGAAGGTTTTTCATTGTAGATTAGCGATTATGAAATATTTAGGTGAAGAATCAAATTCAAAGAGATGCGTATGTATAAAAACTTAGCAATATTTATTTTCTATCACACTCTAGCAAGCTCCGCTAATGTGAGGGCGTGCACGATCAGAAAGAAAACAGGAGAACATTACTTTTTTCGTTATCGCTGAATAGCTTGCGCAGGCGCAGAGATTACTTCCAGTTCGCAAGTTAAAAAATTGATTATGCAATTTGAACGTCTTTTTTTCAACCGATTGAAACTAAATTTTGGTACAGATCTATAATTAATGTTAGTAACCGTCATAACAATTTTTATTTATCGAAGTCAAAGGGTTTAGATGATATAATTTTTACAGATATGCGATTATACAGCCCAACAGACAGTCAACCCCTTTGACGATTTGGCCCAAACTTTTATACGGACCTACATTCCTGAAGATAAAATTGCGTACCAAATTGTATCTATCTAGCTATTCAAGTTTTTGAGTTATAGTGTGCACATAAACGCTGACACAGACTTCCCGTAGACGGATTTTGTCCAAAAGTTTATAGAAACCTACAAATTATGTGTCAACATCACATACCTAATTTCATCCCCGTAGCTCTAATAATTTTCAAGTTATCGTGTTCAAAGACAGGCAGACAGACATAATTCCAAAATTGTGTTTTTCGGACTCAGGGAGGTCTAAAACGTGGAGATTCGTCAATATCTCGAGTTCGAATTTTTTGATGATTACAATATTTTCTCTTTGTATACTTCGTATACGACAAAGTGAAAATGGATGCTTCAAATTTAAACATGGAATTCAAGGGTTTATTTAAACCCATTTTATGCAATTTTATAACTTAAAGAAACATCCAGATTTGATAAGATTTGTTTGATCATTATCACAATTTGTATAGTAAGAATATTTAAAATTGTTCTAAGAGATATTGAAACACCATTTCCATTTATATGATTTCGTAGCGAATCTCCATAATGCTGTACAGACGTGAAATTTCAACTTGAAGGTTTTTATGCAAATCATATCAATCGGACTGAAAGCTAATATTTACCTATCTAAACTCTCTTAAATGAATCTAAAATTAAAGCCCACTTAAAAATGTCAAAAGTCAATTTAATCAAAGCAAAGAAATCTACTGTTAGCTGCGTCCTTTTAGTCACTTCCTACTTTTAATAACATTGATAACAATCTGAAAATACGTCCGAGAATGATGTTTTCTGTGCACTAGCACTTCTGCTGAAACTTTCTCTAATGAACAAACCATGACT
>BGPR01002799.1:102166-116265 GCA_013235015.1 Araneus ventricosus | reverse complement strand
TGTTGCGCTCTGCTTGTAAACCTAAAATGAGCCAAAAAGGATTAAAAATGTATGTATATGTTATGCAATTCAAACATCCGTCTGGTAGGACATAGTTCATAGTTAGTTATTTGCGATCTGGCCGAAGCCGTGATGTCTGAACGACGGGTCGCTCGAAGCAACCCCACCCAAACAATTCAACTTTCAACAATTCAGCTTTCCATTTACTAAATGGTGAAAAGAAACAACAAAAAGAAGATTAAAAGTGGAAAAGCAATGTTAAACAATTCTTTAACAATGTCGGAAAAGTCCCGCTTAAAAAATTAAATTTTCAGTATGTCCTTGAGTTCTTTTCTTTGCCAATTTCTGGGCCATGTCTGCCTCAAATGAGTCAACATCTGACACTCAAACAGCACATTAAAAATAGAACCGTAGGCTCTTCTACACGGACATTGGGGATCCTTGCCAAACAAGTGAGCCTGATGGCAAGGGAAAAACACCATGGCCCGTAAAAACTTTATTTAAAAAGAAATCACCATATATTCGCTTATAGTCCACTTTGCTTAGCAATGAGTAGGTCCATCTACCGTTAGAACTACCTGATCAACGTTGTTGACATGTCTCCAGAATTTCCCTCCGAGCGGCATTTTTAATTTGAATTCTGGTAGGACAATAGAAAAATCCCCATGATCCTTTGTAGATGCCATCTTTGCCAACTGGTCGGCACGTTAGTTTCCTTTTAATCCCCGATGAGACCGTATCCAAATTAACTCGATGTCCCTAAATATTCCCTTATGTTATCCTTGATTTTATTAATAATTACTCGTCTCTCATGCAACGAAGCTAAAGACATAAGAGCAGACCCGCAGTCCGAAATTATTTTCGATTGCCTCAGTTGTCTTCAAATAATATACTTAACAGTGTGCCGAATTGCCAACCTGAGCCATAAAGACTTTCGCCTCATGAGACAGTCGAAATAGTTTTGAACTGGTAGGACAAGTGCGCACATCTAATTTGTTATTCTCATGCTGAGTGTCCATCTGTTTTATATTATTGCGTTCTACTTCTAAACATAAAATGAGAGTAAAAAGAATTAAATTATTTATTATTTCTTTGCCTGGGAAACAGTATAGTTTTACCTTCTGCGTTAGGCTGGTCTAGATGCTGTGTCACTAAATCGTTCGTATTTCTTTCCCACCAAGGTTTTGAGAACCATAGATTGGTCATAGTTTTAATAACTTTTCCTACTATATCTCCTTTTGCTTATGAAGGAACGCAAGAAAAAGAAACTCCATGTGCGACTGAAAGACAGATGTGACCTTACAATGAGTTGAATGAAAATTTAATACTGAAATTCGAGTTTATATCGATTTCATCCACTTTTGATGTAAACGTAAAAGTTAAAAATTTGTGCTGTACTATGAGTGTCAACGCTTAATATCATACTGAAACCAAATAGTTATCATGTTAAGGCTTCGTTGTTTTTAATACGCTACGCTAATGAATAATTTCAAATTCATCAAGAAATTTATAATGGAAGCATTTGTCGTAATTAAAGGTATCTAGAAAGCCGTTTAGTTAGAACCAGATGTGGTACAGTACATTAAATAATCCATCTGACAAAGAATATAGTGACATTCTATATCAAATACCAGGTGGTACAAATATTATAATCTTCTTAGAAAAAGACTAATTATGCTTTTTCTAATTTCCACCTCTCTTGGAACAAAAAAATATTTTGCGATCCCATTTAAATCAGTTAAATTTGGTTAGGGCCCCCAAAAGTGCGAATTTGGTAAGAAATTCAGGCATTGCTAAATGTTGATTAGAATGAAATAAAAATAAAAATATTTATTCAATATAATTGAAATTTTGTAGGACAAGATGATTTCATTAACTATTTTTTTGTAGAAAATATTGAAGATTCTACTTGATAAATGTTATGTGCAAATTTTCACAATTCCAATATTGGCATAAGCGACTCTACTTATGGACTCGATCCACAGTTTCCGAAGACATAAATGTGCAATGAATTATAGGTCTTACTTGGTTTGCAATTAATATCTTATGATGGCAATCTTATATTTAAAGGTATTCAATTTGAATCAATCACTGTTTTGAAATCAGAAATGTTAATCAAGCGTAAGAGATAAGAAGAAAAAGATCAATTATGCTTTTTCCAATTGTCACCTCTCTTTGAACAAAAAATATTTTGTGATCCCATTTAAATCAGATAAATTTAGTTAGGGCCCCAAAAGTGCGAATTTGGTAAGAAATCCAGGCATTGCTAAATGTTGATTAGAATGAAATTCAAATAAAAAAATTCGTTCAATATAATTTAAATATTGTAGGACAAGATGATTTCATTAACTATTTTTTATTGAAAATATTGAAGATTCTACTTGATAAATGCTATGCGCAAGTTTCCACGACTCCAATATTGGCATAAGCGACTATACTTATGGACTGGATGAACAGTTTCCGAAGACATAAATGTGCAATGAATTATAGGCCTTACTTGGTTTGCAATTAATATCTTATTATGGCAATCTTATATTTAAAGGTATTCAATTTGGAACACTCACCGATTTGAAATCAGAAATGTCCATTAATCAGAAGAGATAGAAGCGACAATCCCAGACCCCAAAAGATGAGTTTTTGGTTGAAGAAGAGACCTTTAAATGCCATCACATAAATGGTATTGACAAAACACACTCTCAAAAAACAATTTTGAAAACTCCTAATAAATTTTTACTTCCAAAAAAAATTTACAAAAAAATTCGGACGGTTCCCAGTATGCAAGGTTTAAAAAAAATAATTTTTAAAACAATATTTTTTTAAATAATTTTTAATATATTCTATTTAATAATTGGGAAATTAAAATAAAACTTGGCATAAAACTATAAAGAAAGTAGCATTTTGGAAATTGAAGAAATGCTATTTTTATACATTAAAGCTGAAGAAATTTTAGTAAAATAAAATTTCAGCGGTTCCGTGAGAAATAGAAGTTTTGGGTGCACAGTGCGATTTACAAGGGATAATTCGGATTAATTGAAATCAATTTAAACATAATTTTGTTACCTTTAAATATATGAGAATTTTAAATAAATATATGTTTATCACTTTAATCAAAAGACAAATTATCTGGAACACTTCCCATGAATATATATTTTCAGCAGACTGAAGGAAAGGACTTTCACAGGACATACTTTTTGCAGTTTATCTTTTTCTGAAAATCCAGCCCATTTTCCAGAAAGCGACGAAAGAATTGCATATACAACACGTTTTCCTAGTAACCTATGCGAAGTAAAATCGCACACCATTTGCCGTCTGAAATATTATAAAATCTACAAATATTAATAAAAAATAACTTATTTAAGTATAGCTAGAGTCGTTTTCATACTATTTCTTCGAAGTTTTACCTTCCCTAACCCACTTATTCTCAAAAATTCAGGTGCAGATGTTAGGGAACTTTTTCCTACATTACTAGACTGCATTGGTTACTTACATTTAACATAGGTTGTGGTAATATCATGAATATTTATCTTGGAATGGCAGAAGACTTTTTGGCATAAACTTTAATATTCTTCTGCCAGAAGAATCGATACCGTGAAGTTGTAAAAATATCCAAGAAAGTTTCACTTCAAGTTCAAAAATATGGAATGTAGCATTGCTACTTTGAATTTTTATTTTTATGAATGAAATTCGCTTAATAATTAGTAATTTGCTTAATAATAAACGAAATATTGATTTTTAAAAGATTTCATTGCTTCAAATTATGCGAAATGGTTAATAATAACAACTGAATGCTTAAAATGTGGGTTAACATTAATATTCTTTCATAATTTATAAATTATGATTAATTTTTTGAATAATATATAACATAGGGATAATTTGTGTTTATTAGAATTTCTTTTTTTATTAGACGAGTTCAGATTGCATGCTTAATAATCACGAAAATTTCTTTTTTAAAAGAAAGAAAAATAGGAATAATAGATTGCGGAAATGAATATAACATCTTTATTCAATTTTTCCAAAACGCGAGCAAGAATCTTTGCTCATGAAAACTGTTGACATATAAATGCATATAAAATTTTATTTAATCGATTATCTTCACATCTAATAAATTAACATAAGAACTAATTCCATTAATTTCGCGTAATTGGTTTATTACTCCTCTCTACATTCATTTTTGTTTCAACATCAACAGGGAAATGAAAAATAATCTCTGAATATTAATGAATTAATCTCGTCCATTAATTAAAATTTTCATAATTTTTAAACCTTAGTCAACTGATTTTGACATACTTAGAACCGATCCTCCTTTGCACGCAAACACACATAAAAAAGTCATTCAAATTTTTGCGTCTTCTGTTCAGCTTAAATATTTCTGATTGCTTGCCTCCATTCTAATCTTATTTTGCATAAATTACTTTTTAATTGAGATAATATTATTCAAAGTTCATTACCTTTCAAAAGATTTTAGACGAAAATTCCTTCCGTAGACAATGTTTTGGAATTTGATTATCCTAATGTTTATAATTTATGAAATATTTTTAATAAAAGTTTGAACGAGAATTTCAAGATTAATTAATTTTAAGAGATGAATTTTTACAGTAAAATTCATCTTAATTCTGCGTGTATAACTAGGGAAAATAACTAGAGGCTGTTTGGAATAATTGATTTCTGAAATTTTATGATGCATTCATTACATCAAAACTTTAATTATTTAAATTTTTGTTTCCACACTGATTTATAAAAATTCGAAGAATATTTATTTTTAAAAAACACAAACCACAAAAACTTCTTTATGATCGTGAAAACTAATGTAAATTAATGAAAAAAAACGTGAGAGGTATATAAGTTTTTATTTACGTCATGAGAATGAAGTGTACAAGACGTGAAAACATTGATATAGAAGAAAATGATGAATTTCATTTCAAGTTTCAGTAAATGATAGCTCACACCCAGAAAAAACTTCTTTATTAGCTGGAAAACTAATGTAAAGGAATAAAAAAAGTTAGAGGTATATAAGTTCTTATTTACGTTCTGAGAATGAAGTGTACAAATGGATATAGAAGAAAATGATGAATTTCTTTTCAAGCTTCAGTAATGATAGTTCATATACCATTTTTGTTCTGGTTTCTCTGACGGTACATGGATATATTCATTGATCATGCTATTAAAATACAGCTGTGCATTCTTAACAAAATTTCTATTCCAAAAATATTTGTACCAATTTTGCGTGTTCATCATACAACAACACCATGTTATTAACTTCACATTTTTTTATTAACCTTTGTCCCAAATTCTCCTTTCTATAGCAAAGTTAGAATAGAAAGTTAGGTTAGAAAAATTATAGGGGAGAGTCGCTGAATTAAGGCCACCTGGACATTTTTAACCCTCTCACACAGAGCGAGTGAAAAAATTTCCCTTAAAAGCGACGAAGGCCCGTCTGAGGCGATTGGCGTCTTTTGAGGGGAGGTGAGGTTCTGAGATCGCTTAGGAGATAAGCGCGATAAGGGGTCCAATTATCCTTGCTAACCACAGCCCATTTCCGTGCGCCTTAAAGTAAGGTTATAGCAGAGAATGGAGTGATAGGGTAAATGACCACCCTGTTTGGGCCAGTTCAATTCATGTCGCGTCCGGTAAAAAAACTACCGATTTTAAAGAGACTAGAAGAAAAATGTCACCTCGGGATTAAAGAGTTAATGTATATTGATAGAGAAGCATTATTAATTAAAAAATTTGAAGATTTTTTTGTAGTTTATTTATATTCAAAGCTGTTTAATTAAATTTTGCATGAAATAAACCTTAATTTAGGAAAACGTTTTTGTCATCGGTTCAATTAAAAAAATTTTTTTGAATAGATTGGGTCACTGGTTGACTAGATTGGATCACTGATTATCTATATTGGATCACTGGCTGTCTAGATTAGATCACTGGTTGCCTAGATTAGATCACTGGTTTCATAGATAGGATCATTGGTTTTCTATATTGGATCACTGGTTGCCTAGATTAGATCACTGGTTGCCTAGATTGGATCATTGGTTTTCTAGATTGGATCACTAGTTGCATAGATTAGATCACTGGTTGCCTTGACTGGATCACTGGTTGCCTTGATTGGATCACTGGTTGTCCTGATTGGGCCAGCAATTTCTTTAACCAGAATGAAAGCAAAAATATTTTTTGATTCTCAAATTCACACCATCACACAATGTATGAACGCAAGTATTGCATTTTATGTTCTGTATCACCTCCTCTTCTCCCCTTTCTTCCGTCATAAGTGATATAAATGATATAAAAAATATTAAGTTTTTTTACTTTTTGATAAAACCTTTGATGACTTTAAAGTACTTTTAATGTCTTTTGCTTTGATTTGTTCGAATTCCAATTTATAAGAACTACTAGCTGTGATAAACTGATTTTTGAGCTATTCGTGCAGTTTAAGATAATTACCCCATTGATTTAAGTGATCCAATTTAGACAACTGTTTGTGGTCAAGTCTAGGCAACATTTGGACAACAGCAACAACAAGGAAAGTTCTCCTGATCTTAATTTCAAACTATTGGATTCAAAATGATTAGAGAAACTTTGTAGCTAAAGAAATTTCCTATCTGTGTATATAATATCATATTTTCCTACTTAATTATAACAGCTGAGGGCTTTCTGTCTTTAGATAAAATAAATAATTGATAATACTTAAATCTAAGCACTTGTTATCTAACTGTAACCACGAAGCATTTTCTCTTAGAATTGATTTCATACACCCCATTTGAATCGTTACAACAAAATTCGTCTATTTTATGGTCCAAATATTTCATAAAATTAAAGTTATGATACCGCGTTTATCCAGGCGCAGGCCCAAATTCGGTGTCTCAACCCTATAATAATACTTCTTTATTTTCACTTACAAGAAACACAACATTTGCTCATTAAAAATATTCATAATTTATCCGTCTTTAGAAAAATTACTAGAGCAACACGTCAATGCATTGATCTATCTGAAAAATACAGGAATCCTCTGCCTTGATCCTATAATATCAGCAATCTTATGCCTCAGCAATTAATTATAAATTTTTTGAAATATGCATTTGTTGGTCCAACTGTATCCTCAGAAATATTCACAATGCAATTTCTATTACGAGGTGTGAAATATCGGAATAATTAAAATTCCTTATCATTTAATTTGCTTTTCTCTACATTTTCCGTTTATCACTAAAACAGACAATTGCATTTTCTGACAGTACAAGAATTCCTAATATGCAATAACTTCCCAAGGAAATTGAGAATTCTTGTACGTCTGCAATCTGTTTTGGCTTTGCCCATTGAGTAATATCATAAAAAATATCTTTAGAATAAGAAGCATTTCACATTTTGTAACTTTTTTCTTCTTTTCTTCAACTATTTTCTCACTTTTTCCGTTATTTTCCTATATAGGAGGTATAGTATCACACAGTTTTTATGTGAAATGTTTTAATATTATAGATACTAATCAATACTATAGATAATTGCATTTTCAGATAGTACAAAAATTCCTAATATGCAATAACTGTCGAAGAAAATTGAAAAATCTTGTACGGATGCAATATTTTTTGGCTTTGCCCATTGAGTAATATCATAAAAAATAGCGTTAGAATAAGAAGCATTTCACATTTTGCAACTTTTTTTCTTCTTTTCAGATTTTAAGTAGTTTTTAGAATGAAATGTGAAGGTATTGACAGGATCAAGTATAATAAATTGTAAAAAGAGAAAGAGGAATGAGCAAACGAAATAATATCTGATAATTAAGTTGTGAAAGTATTAAATAGTGTGTTTTCAAGAAGGAAACTCAAGTGTATAAAATTTCTAACAAAAACTAACATGAATGAAGTCAAGTTCTTCTTTTTATTCAAATATTCTTTGCTTCAACATTCTTTGTTCTTCAACTATTCTTTTCTCCAACTTTCTTCTTCTTCAACTATTCTTGTCTTCAACTTTCTTTCTTCTTCTTCAACTATTCTTTGCTTCAACTTTCTTTCTTCTTCTCCAACTATTTTCTTTCTTCTTTTCTTCAACTATTTTCTCACTTTTTCCATTTTTTTCCTATATAAGAGGTATAGTAGCACACAATTTTTCTGTGAAATGTCTTACTATTACAGATACTAATCAATAATATAGATAATTGCATTTGCAGACAGAAAAAAATTCCTAATATGCAATAACTTTACAAAGAAAATGAGAAATCTTGAACGGCTGCATTATATTTTGACGTTCCCCATTGAGTAATATCATAAAAAAACCGTTAGAATAAGAAACGTTTATAATTTTGTACCCATTTCTTTCTTCTTTTCGGCAACTGTTTTCTCACTTTCCCCATTATTTTCCTACATATGAGGTACAGTATCACTCAGTCTTCCTGTGATATCTCTAACTATTGTTTACGATTTGTTGTGCTACTCGATTTTTTTCGAAATTGAGAACCAAAGCCATCTTACTGTTGTTGTGACTCCATTAATCAGAAATATGTTTCTAAATATTTGAAATATTTGTAGAAAAAGTTGAATGATTCTGAAAAGTCTATTAACCATTCTTTTTAAATTAATGAACATTTAAGCAAAAGTTATTTCTGCCGGTTATGTTTTCATTCTTTTTCTAGTATATTTTAATTCAGCAAACATGCCGTTGGCCATAAAATTGTATTGCGCCATTTTAATGTTGAAATCAAATGCATATTTTGCAAGAGGAATAAGAACGTGAAGATGGCGCCGAAAACTTGCAATTAAATGTTACATGACATGGTCAGTTATTTGACTGCATTAGGGACCTTTATATAAACAATGAATTGAACAGGTGCAATGCCACTAAAAGAACATTGGGTTAAATATCTACAATCTGCTCACGTTATTAAGGGAAACATGATTATAAAATTATTCAAGATTCAATTGAAATTATATTCTCGGTGAACAAGCTGGTCGCCGAAGACGGCTAGTAAATAATAAAAAAGAAAAGAACGATGATGCTTTTATACAACGGCTTTGGACAACAGGCTATATTCAGAATGAAAATGATGCTTTTGTTTGGACGCTATGTTTAAAGTGAGATAAAGTAGGAGGTCTGATTGAGTGACTATAAATTCCATTTGAAAAATTTTCATACATATTTCTTCTCACTACACAGGACACACACCTATTTGCAGATATTTTATCAATGGTTAATCAAATATATTCATTTCAAAATATCGACAGATCTCGCATGGTCTTCCAAAATTCTCTGAAAACGCTGCAAGCGACAATGACCTTTAATAACCAGTCAACTTAAGGAACTGTGGATTATATTAGGGACTTGACATAAATGTTCGTTTCTATTACGTATTTCATATGTGGAATATTAAATGGACAGTAACGTGAAAATGATTTGTTGTTTGCTGAAATATATTTTTAAAAGGAGTAAAAAAAAAAATTGAAAGAAATCACAGATTCTTTGTTAACAAATATTTAAGTTTTAAGAAGCATTAATTTTCTATTAAATTCCTGTTACTTGCAGTTTCTTCGTTTTATGTAGCGTAATACTCGTAACGAATAAAAATATATATTTGTAGAAATATTAAAATATTTAAAGAAAGAAATTAATTAGATAAAAATATATAATTATATAAAAATATATATTTAAATTTATATATATATATATATATATATTTATATTATATTATAATATTATAAAATATATATATTTGTAGAATTATTAAAATATTTAAAGAAAAGAAATTATTTAGATAAAAAATCATTTGGTCATAACAGAAATTAATTTAAAAATATCGTTTGGTCATAAAAGAAATTAATTTAAAAATATCGTTTGGAAATAAAAGAAATTAATTTAAAAATATCGTTTGGAACTGAAAAAGAGGATGGTGTTAAAAAAATATCGTTTGTGAAGCTGAAAACTGTACTGAAGAATATTAATTAAATATCGTTTCTGAGAAATATTAAACTGTAGAAAAGAAATATTGTAATATCGTTTGAAAAAATTAATAAAATTGCGCTATTAATTCTTTTCTAAGGTTATTCTAAAATATTTGCAGCAATCGATATATTGTGTGATAATCGCTTGCTAAGCGAAAGAATAATGGACTGAACATGGAATCTCGATGTCAGTGGAGTGACGTAACTTGTGATGTAAGTAGTATGTGTTTGTTTCACATTTTGTGCTTGAAACGTCCAATAATTAATATTATTTTGATAAAGAAGGCTCCACGATTATTCATCTATGCTGAAATACATCAAAGTTACACAGAAGAAATAAGCATTTTTTTTTCATTTACAATAATGCAGACTTTGGCAACGCAATTAATGAAATTAAATGAGAACCAAACTGATGTGCCAAATTATATATGGCAAACAAACATACCGATTAAAATGTCTCTCTCTCAAAAAACTAAAACTAAAAATTCACTTATTTATTAGTTTTGTGTGCAGAGAAAAAATTATTTTCATGGAGTGGCAATCTATTAACAAAGTGATGAGTGTGCCTAATAAAAAGAGGATATTTTGTCATCTCCTAATTAATTCTGAAAACTGCTGCACTTATTTTTTACTCAAGTTTTCAGAATTTAATATTAAAAGCATTCAAAACCATAAGAATTAAACTTGAAAATAAACATGTTTTTCGTTGGTTTAATAATGTAGCAATTTTCTATGAAGTCACTTTTCTTTAAATCCGACTAGTGCCAATAATAATAAAAAAGAACTTTGAAACTATATGATAAAACATTTCTTCCTCTCCTTTCACAATGGTAAGCTTTATTCAGTTCCAAAAAACCATTGCCTACAAATAAAATTCTAAATAAAAATAAGTATTGATTTTGCTTTCACACGAATAATTAAACGAGGATTTTTTCCTAGGAAAGGAAAGCGCTTTGTCTTCATTATTTAATGGATCTTAAGTAGAATGTGTCATTTTACTCTTAAAGAGAAAGATCTTTTTCGTCGAAAAAAAGTGTTTTCACTATTTCTTTTAATCTCTTAACATTTTTGCTAGTTTTTTTCTTTAAACTCTCTGGGTAAATGAATGTAGATTATCATTATGACCTACTCATAACTCGATAGGTCTCATGGATTAAGACAGGTGCTCCTTTTCATTGCTAAGAAAAGTAGGTCCAGAATTTCGGTAATCGCTGGTCAATCGTTTTTTAAGTAGTGAAAGAGAAGTGATAAAAAGGTGAGATATATTTTGGAATGGTTTGGCTAGATCTGTGGTGGTATTTCAAGGACTAAGAAGCATAGAAGACTAGTCGTAACTTGGAACTAATACATCGATCTAGTTTTGGTAGTGTTGAAATATGAGAATAAAAAAGAAAAAATAACTTTTTTGGTGTCTTCTTCAAAACAGGGTTGAAGGGTATTTTAACTCTAATATAGAATACAAAAAGAAATACAGAAGAAATAGTATCACAATAGCGACAATAATCAACTTTTTGCCTCCCAAGCGCAGATCCAGTGATGCAGTCAATATTGTCCAACAATTAACCAACAAATCACTAAAAGAATTCAATAACAAAAAATCTCGCTCATTCTTAATAATCTAAAATAATTAAAAACACATGAAAGAAAACAATTAGAATAAAAAGAAAACAGATGAAAAATGGAAGAGAACTCAGATGGCGAAAGTTTTCGAAGACCACTCGCCATCGGGTTCTAAAATGGAATAAATTTTCTGTCAGCATGATACAAAGTCAAAAAGTAACCCCTGGCGCAATTCTATCCACTGCACTGAAATAGAGAAAATACCTCTATAGAAAAAGAATATAAAACTTAATCAAGAGACTAGAGTACGTAAATATTACCCTGTGCCGACGAAGTGATGCAAAGAATTGACGTCAACAAGAAAAATAAAACAAGAACAACAGGAAGTATTATGTCTAGAGGCTATCAGACCTAGCTCCATCTCATGTAGAATAATTCGAGACTAATTAACAGAAGATAAAAATCTCTTCAAACTTTTATTAAACAGTTATTTACGTTAAAATTATTTGGGTAGTTATATCTTTTAAATTATCTTTAAAATTCAAAATTTAAAAAAAAGTTGAATGTTTTATTACAAATATTTTTTTTTCTATTAATTTGAGAATAAAATGAAATTCCGTATAATTTTAAAGCTGAAGATTTATTTGAAAATCCATGAGGTGTAGATAGAATAAATTCTGCTCTTTTATCGTAAATGCCAATAGAGGAACACCTAGAATTCAAAATTTCAATTTTCAGATCCAAAAAGAACTGTCATTTTGTTCAATTTGTTATTAGTTTTAATTAAGATTATGTAACTGGTATTTTAACTCTTTTTATCCTAGGCGACTTTTTTGTCACCCTTAAAACAGGAGGTTTTTAATATGAAGTTGACATGGATGGACTCATCAACCTGTTCAGTTTACCTATCCCATCCCTCTTGTCTCTAGCCTCCCTTAGGCCAAGGAAATGGGCTGCGGTTGGCAAGGATAATTGGACCTCCTACCAGCTTATCTCCTAAGCGATCTCAGAACTCACCCTCAAAATGACGCAGACACCGCCATACGGGCGCTTGTCGGTGTTAAAAGAAATTTTTTTTGAGACTGGGACCCGTTCTGCTCGGTGTGTAGGAAGGTTAAAAATAAAAAAAAAATGCTGTCTCTCATTACTGCAAGCACTTTTTTTCTCCTATTCGATAATTTGAATTAACAAGCATTTATGTGTTTTATATAATGTATTCAACTAGCTCTTTAACAGTTCTTGATTAATTTAAATAAAGTTAAAGGCGTAAAATATTTCAGATTGTTTGTAGTTTAAGAATTTTATCTATAAAGCAAAAGAAAACAAGGAGTTCTTTTATAAAGGATCTTTTAAAATGTTTGTAAGCAATCATAAATATTAACATAGTAAAACGTTAGAGATTATTTAGTAACCTAATATAAGGAGTTCTTATAAAAAAGCATCTTAAAATGTTTATGTAATCATTAATATTATATAGTAAAACGTTAGAGATAGGTAATTTAATAGCCTATTGAGCCTGTAAACATAAATTCAGACAAATTAAATAAATACATAATTTTTGAGATAAAATTTAAATTTACAAATGCAGATATTTACAGATGCCAAACTATTAATTAATTTATATTCTTTAGAAGATTAAGCGAACAAGACTAAGCAGAACAAAATATCAGAAAATGTCTGAGCTTTAATAACAATGCTTAAATATAACAAGCTCGCCGTCTGAATATGTCTTCTTTTCATATAAATATAGATTTTCTGTGTATAAAAGGACTTAAAGATTGTTAAAGGATTAGGAAGTTGTGCGTAATTGCTTGATGCTATTTGTATAATAAGAAGTTTTTTATAACTTCGTAGCACTTCATTCTGCTTTACCTTAAAACACGTTTCACTGTTTTGTTGATTAATATTGACAGGTTGACATATTAAATTTACATTAATCAGGTTGATTCTACTATTTAATGCATCTCTCATTAGGAAGTTGTTGTATGAAATGTAGGAGGAAAATACTGCCATTTAGTTGATAATAATAATAATAAAAGAAGCTACTTAATTTAAAAGTGTTGAAGATACATTAAAATCTATGGCAGAGAAACTTTCTAGAATAGCAGGATTGAAAAATGTTTAATTTGGTTTGAAAAACAACAAGAATGGAAAATAAATGGAAATAATGGAAAATGAAATAATGACTAATCCGTTGATTCTATAATCTCTAATTGGGAAGTTTTTATTGTATGAGGAGGAAATGGGGAATATTGCAAAATTCGGATTGATAATATAATAAAATACTTAATTTAAAGAGAAATTTAGAAGATACGATAAAATCTATGGCAGAGAAACGATGGCAGAGGTGAAAATGTTTTAATTTGGTTTGAAAAAACAACAGGAAATGGAAAATAAATGAAACAATGGAAAATGGAAATAACTAATCCGTTGATTCTACTATTTAATGCATCTCATTAGGAAGTTTTATTGTATGAGGAAATGGGAAAATAGTACAGAATTTGGATTGATAATATGAAAAACACTTAATTTAAGGAAATTTAGGCTACGATAAAATCGAAGGCAGAAGAATTTTTCAGCATAACCGGAATTGAAAATATTTGAATTTGGTTTGAAACT
>BGPR01002799.1:67270-87067 GCA_013235015.1 Araneus ventricosus | reverse complement strand
TTACATTTCAATAATAAATGAGTGGCTTGACGCTAGCGCCGCCACACTATGTCGCGAGTTTTATTGCTGGTGACGTTAGAGCGTTATCGGATGATCTGGCCTATTATATTAGTAATACAATAATTGATATCAAACTTTCAATTGTGTTCATTTAATCTATATATATACTCAAATCTAGCAATAGCAAAGCATTGACGGGTTCAGCTAGTTTATTTACTAAAACTAAACTGAACGATGGAGAAAAAATTTAAATTATTAATAAATATATGAAGCCATGTAACAACTAAAACTGTGTTTTGCTGTGGAATTTTTATTAATAAAATATTTTAGGACTGTAGTTAATAAATTTCTTCAATTTTTTCTCATAGAAATATAAAGGGAAAATAAATTTTCTTCATTTTCCGATTATTTTTATCTTTAATTTTATAAGAATTGGAGCTACGAAGGGAAAAGATGGTGAAAGAATACAACTGATGAGAACTTTCCAACGAGGTGTCAGATGCTTAAGGTTAAAAAGCAGTCGAAGTTCCGATCACTTTTATGATCGGATTTATTATGCAGAAATTTTCCCGAAGTCTTAATATGACAACCACCGCAATAAATAGTTTTCTTATAATCTATCTTAAAAGTCACTTTCCAATTCTGAGAAAAGTTGTTGAGAGAAAAATTTTAAAAATTTAACTACATTCTTGAAAATTTCAATTTCTACAATGCTTTTAAGGTCTTTTTAGCTTGTTAGTTTAATTTAAGTCCACATTTTTGATTAATGAAAATGAAATTAAAGACTTTCCCGCATCTTATTTTATTTCAAGGAATGTCTTTGTCATGTAACAATTTCTGCTAAAAATCAATTTTTAAATGCTGTTTCTCAGAACCATATCATACAAAGGCCATTTTAAATTAAATTTTATCAGGGAAATCTGTTCATAAATAAAGACTGTAAGGAGGAGTGAAGAAAAATTAAATTCTTAATTCTTCTAATTATTATACGCAAATTTTCTCTCAAGTCATTTTATTACTTATTTGAAATAAAAGGTTCTAAGGACGTCCAAATTATTTCCAAAGATGATTGTTTCCAAAGATTCGTTTCATTGTTTTTGATTAAGAAAGTATTTTAGAAGTCTGAAAGTTCAATTAGTTTTCCTTTCTTCGAATTCCTGTATAGGAAATGAAACATTCTTTGACATGATGAAAACAAGAATCAGAATGTAGGGAGCGCTAAGGAAAGGAATTTGATCCTTATTATTCTTCGGTATTTCAAAGAAAGTAATCAAGTGCATATTTGATTATTACTCTTAATCTTTCATTAAATATATTCCGAAAATATACATCAAAGATCTAAATGCTTGTCATTTCTAATAAAGAAGCATCAACTATATTTAGCTTATGAAACTGCTGCATGTTTTCGCTTATTGGAGAAAGAACATTATAGGATTTTATGTATTTTTTGTGCCAAAAATTAGTGAAAAAAGAGGATGATAAAGAAAAAAAGAAATATTTCTTAGTCTAACATTTTTTTTGTATTTTCTGTATAAATAAATCAGACAACAAGTCAAAGTTTTCTTATTTAGTATTTAGTTTTTATAGAAATTCTCAACATATAGAGTAATTCTAAACTTTCTTCTTCTTCTCTCGATCTGTTTTTACATTGTTTCGTTCAGAATGTGAAAACAGATAGAGAGAATAAATTAAGACATTGGAATGTATATCAGAAATGGGTTATGTAAGTACTAGCACGTTCATTAAATATATTTTAGCTTCATTAAATATATTCCGAGAATATACATCAAAGCTCTGGTTGTTTTTCATTTCTAATAAAGAAGTATCAACTATATTTATCTTATGAAACTGCTGCATGTTTCCGTTTATTGAAGAAAGAACATTATAGGATTTTATGTATTTTTTGTGTCCAAAATTAGTAAAGAAGAGGATGATAAGGAAAAAAAATCCCAAATATTTAAAATATTTCTAAATCTATCATTTTTTTATTTCCTGAATAAATAAATCAGATGAATATTCATGTAACACAAACACGAGTTCTAAACAACAAGCCAATGTGTCCTTATTTATTATTTAGAATTTATGGAAATTCTGAACATATAGAGTAATTCTAAGCTTTCTTCTTCTTCTCTCTACCTTTTTTTATATTGTTTCGGTCAGAATGTGAAAACAGATAGAAAGAATAAATTAAGACATTGGAATGTATATCAGAAATGGGTTATGTAAGTGCTAGCACGTAAACCAGGTATTAACAATAAGTTAGTGACGTATTATGGACTTTCGAAATTTTGTATTCTCTAATTTTTGAAATATTGTATAGATCCCGAACTGAGTAGAAGCGATCTACACTCTAGGATCGGGGATGTGACGTGGCGTAGTAGTAACATTCATACGTAATTCAAATAGGCATCTCATCTATGATAGACTTATGCAGAAAATTTTCTTCTTTGATATTGTTACAAAGCTGTAAAGTTGTTTCTCTAACATGCTAATCTTATGCAATGAAAGAGAAGCTATATAGAAGAGTTACAGAGGTTTTTTACTAGAACCTAGCCAATGAACTGCGACCTTGGCGACCATTTTTGGAGACTTGGCGATAATGCTGTCGACTTTGGCGACAGAACGAAACTTCTAGAAAATTCACGAATTGTGGTCCTATCTCTACTAGTATCGGAAACATCCAGAACCTTCGAGAGATTACTATGTGACGTCACTTCCTGTTGGAAAAGGTATAAATACCAAGCTCTCAAACCAAGAGAGAGTCAGATGGAGTTTGGTCAACAGTGTAAGCTGGTAAACCGATAAGCCATTGAGCGGTATTGAAATTCAATGATTGAGATCTGTTATTAAATTATAAAAGTGTTGTTCAGTTTTGTTATCTGTGCTACGTTTTGCTTTTCTGGAATATTCGTCAAATGAATAGTCATTTATTTTTTATTATCCTGCTTGTTGGACTGCATTCACGTACACCCAACCAACGGTTTTTGTAACAATAGAAAAAATAAAGAATAAATACAGTTATTGAAAATGCACTTTCATTAGTGGCTAAAAAGTTGATTTTTCCTTATTTTAATTATCTTGTACTCGCGTATTTAATTTTAAGATATTTCAAAGATTGGGTAACGGCTGAAATTCTGTAAGAGAAATAAACTTATTTTAGAATAATCGTAGAATTCCAAAAGCTATTTATAAAGCAAAACTTCTAAATTGTGTTTTAACAATTATGTTGATGTTGAATGATATGTGCTACTGAGAATTAAAAGAATGAATGAAAGAAATAAAATTCACTCAGTACCGAGACTAATAATTATGTGACGAAATTACGGAACTCCGAGACTTTAATACGACAACAACTATTTAAGAAACTGTTACGTGCCTTTTTTGCAAGCTCAAGACTTATTTAGAAAATTTAGCTTGACGGGCTGTAGCGTTATTTTTTTCCTGTCTTGTAAATAACTTGATGAAAAGTTGTTTATTATTGATCTAAAATCCACTAGATGCATTTGAGACCATTTTTTCTTTTCAAAATGATGTGCCTTGAACTGTTTATTGGAAACTAGAAGAGCGAATTCATGGTTTTGGTAATGAAACATGGCGACTGGTTGATAAAAGTTTTAAAATAAATTAATTTAATGATGCATCATTTTAATGATACGTTTAAAGAATATATTTAATGCAGCAAAAAACCATTTCATATGAAATTGAGAAAAGCTGGTTAATTTCTTGGACAGTTTCGGGGATTTGATCTCCAGATGCTGCATTTTAGAATTAAAAAGTTCCCATTGTCAGTTCAGATCTTTACCTCTACTTACCAATATTTTTCTGTTACATTCTTCTTGTCTTAATTCTGTAAAAGTAGCGGTTCCCAACCTTTTTTCTGCGCGGACCACCTGTTGTGTAAAAAATATTTTGAGGCCCACTAAATATAATATACAAGTAAAACACACACACACGTGTGTGAGAAAGATAGAGAAAACAATGACGAAACAAGATAACACGAAAAAATTGGAAAAGGTAAAATAATGAAAAGAATATTATTGTACACCGCTCATCAGGAGGGAAGGCTTCCCACTGATATTCATAGTGCTTTTTTTCTGCTAACACCTAACGAATAATCGTTGAAATAAGCCTTTATATCCCCAAAAAGCACCAACAGCAAAGCAAAATAGATATTTCTAGACTAAAAGGAGGCATAAAAATTTCAAAATTTTATTTATTTCCTTTTATGTTATATACATACAGGATTAAAAATTTATTCTTTATAAAGCAAAACATGAGTGACGTCTCTTGAAGTTCCCCTGACTTCGATTCCTGACTAGCGTTCCGCTGCGCAGATATAGATTATCAGATGCCCACAAGTGGGCCGCCGGCCATAGGTTGGGAACCACTGCTTTAGCGCATTTCGATAATGCACTCTAATATTTTATTTTCCATAGCAATACATCTATACCTTTTTTAAACTGTAATATTTATTGAGAATTATTAAAATAATATTGAAAAATGTTTATTTATTACTTTAAAGCCTTCTTTACAGCTCAAAGCTTTAAGACGAAATAAAAAAGTAAGAATCGAATAATCTTACGAACACAGGCAGGACAAACTCAAAACTTCTGCACTTTTTATAAAGTCACGTAACACTTACGAGCCGAAGAGGTAAAAACTTAATATCTTATTATAATATTTTTTCATAAAAATGTATGTATACATTTGATATTAATTGTAATATTTAGTGAGTATTTTTTTTAATATAATTTTGGAAAAATGTTTATGAAAATCTTTAAAGCCTTCTTTACACCCGAATGCTTTGAGACGAAATAAAATCTAAGAATCGCATAATCTTACGAACAATGGCATACTTAAAACTTCTACATGTTTTATAAAGCCAAGTAACACTTGCGAGCCGAAGAGTTCGCGAACCATGTAAAAACTTAATATTTCATTTTTTATTTTTCATAACAATGAATGTATTGTATACATTTGATATAAATTGTAATATTTAGTGATTATTTTTTGTATAATTTTGGAAAAATGTTTATGAAAATCTCTAGAGCCTTCTTTACACCCGAAAGCTTTGAGACGAGATAAAATCTAAAAATCGCATAATCTTACGAACACATGGCATACTTAAAACTGCTACATGTTTTATAAAGCCACATAACGCTTGCGAGCCGAACCATGTAACCAGTTCGAGAGCCATGTAAAAACTTAATATTTTATTAAAATATTTTTTCATAACACTGCATATATACATTTGCTATAAATTATAATATTTATTGAGTATATTTTATGTAATTTTGGAAAAATATTTATGTAAATCTTTAAAGCCTTCATTAGAGCCAAAAGCTTTGAGACGAGATAAAACGCAAGAATCGCATAATCTTGCGAACTCACGGCATACTTAAAATTTCTACATGTTTTATAAAGCCACGTAACGCTTGAGAGCCTAACAGTTCTCGGACTGTTCGATTCGCAAGTGTATACGCGACATAAGATTTAGAAATAATAAGTAAACACGATTGATCAATGGTTTTATTTAACTCTGTTCCTGTATGTATTAGGCTTTTCATTTGTGTGTTTTTATGATTTTTTATACCATTTTAACATTCTATTATTGGAGATTTTTTGTATCAAAATTATTATCAGTTGTGTTTTTAATGTATTTGTCATGTAACCAGTTAGATTTTTAATCTTTATTGTTTTTAACAATATTTGTTTTTTATTCCCTTTGTGTCTTGGGGGAATAGTTATTTTATTCTCTGGGTGCTTCTTTTATTATTGTTGAATATTCTCTTTCTGTGGAGCTTGGGTTTTCCCTGAGATCTTTTATATTTTCACCGTCGACCTTTAAAATACCATAAATCCTTTGTTTGAATGGGCAGATGTGGATTAAAAAAAGACGAGATACACATAAAAAGCAGCTTTCTCGGGACTATCTGGAATTAAATCAAATATTTAATTATTTTGAGAAAGAATAAGTGCTTCCCAACTCTCAATTTAGTATTCACAGAAGTCTAAACAAAGTCATTTCATTTTCTAATACGACACATGAATTATCTCTAAATATATTTCTAATCAGTATTAACGAATTACGTTGCTCGTATTCGCGAATAGATTATGTGTAGGCTGGTCAGTCCTTTTCAACCGGTAAATATAGATAGAAAAGGAACAAATGCTATCTTTTAATACCTTTCAGTCGTGTCTGTATAATTGAGCAGGCTACTTTCTGAATAAAGGATATATTTAGGGGATATTAAAAATAAAAAGAAAACAAGTTGATAAATATAACTTCGCAGGTTCTGAAATTTTCTGAATATATAATGATGGAATGATACTTATAATACTATGCATGGAATTAGTTTAATGCCTAATTTCCTGTTCTCAAATGAACGCCGAATATTACATTAAGTCTCACAATGTTGTTTAGTTGAATAATGTTTCAGTCAGTCAATAATGTTTCTTCGAATAAGCTATTCTGTTGTATTCATATAAAGCTCTTCCAGAATGCTAGCGGGTTACTAATTTTTCTGAATTTCTTGTAAGCCACGATTATCACGTAACATTGCACACAGTGGACTCCGTTGTTTTTATCTGCCTCATTATAAAGTTTAAAGAATTTAAACGTTAATATTTGTACCATCTTCATATAAATTGTATGAAAAAATAATAAATACGTATTCATATTGGGTAGACTTAAATGATGTCAATCACGTGTGTCTACAGCAATATAATGCTAGTGGAATACTAATTTTTCTAAACATTTTGTAAATTACGATTATGCAGCTAATTTTTAAACAGTTAACTCCATTCTTTTTTATCTGCCGCCATTATAAAGCTTAAAGAGTTTAAAAGCAATTTAAAAGTTAAAATTTCTACCATCTTCATATAAATTGTATAGAAAACAATAAATACGTATTCATATTGGTAGACTTAAGTGACGTCAATCATTTGTGTCTACATCAATATAATGCTAGTGGAACTAATTTTTGTAAACATTTTGTGAATTACGATTTTCCAGCAAATTGTTACACAGTAGACTCCATTCTTTTCTACCTTCCTCATTATAAAGGTTATAGAGTTTAAAAGTAATACTAAAATATAACATTTGTACCTTCTTCATATTAAATGCATGAAAAAAACCAGCGGGAGTGGTCTCCCCTAAACTTTCTCGTATACTTTCTAAGTGGAGATTCGTCAAAATCTCGAGTTCGAATTTTTTTGACGATTACAATACTTTCTCTTTGTATACTTCGTATACGAGAAAGTAAAACAAAAAAACAAACAAACCTGAAATCAAATATCTGTTGCCACGTTTCAAAAAAATATTACTTTGAAGCAGGCGCGATAAAATGGGCAATGCAATGAATACTAAAGCGAAAATTCTGCTTTGGAATTGAATTCCCAAGAAAACAATTTATACTACCACAACCGTAACAATTGCAAAAGAGCGTGAATAAAAGAGTTGCTGAAATAATGAGATCGGTTTGATTTACAACAATAAAAAAATTGTTAACAATTGATGTTTGAAAACATTATTTATTGTTGTAAATAAAATTTACAACAATAACAGACTGCTACCAATACGCATGCGCACGAGAATCGGATTAAAAGAAATTGAATATGCAATTTGAACGCCTCTTTTTGACGGATTTGGCCCAAACTTTTATACCTACTACATTCATAACGATAAAACTGTGTACCAAATTTTATCCATTTAGCTATTCAAGTTTTTGAGTTATAGCGTTCACATGACCGCGGACAGACAGACAGACAGACTTCCCTTGGACGGATTTTGTCCAAAATTTGATAGAAACCTACAAATTATGTTCAAAGACCACATACCAAATTTCATCCCTGTAGCTCTAATAGTTTTTGAGTTATCGTGTTCACAGACAGACACACACACACAGACACACAGACAGACAGACATACAGACATAATTCCAAAATTGTGTTTTTCGGACTCAGGGAGGTCTAAAACGTGGAGATCCGTCAAAATCTCGAGTTCGAATTTTTTGACGATTACAATACTTTCTCTTTATATACTTCGTATACGAGAAAGTAACAATAAATACATATTCATATTGGGTAGACTTAAATGGCATCAATAATTTGTGTCTACAGCAATGGGATTCTAGTGGAATACTAATTTTTTAAAAATATTTTGTAAATTACGATTATCTAGCAAATTTGCACACAGTAGACTCCATTGTGTTTTTCGGCTTCATTATAGAGCTTTGAGAGTTTAAAAGTAGTACTAAACATAACATTTGTACCATCTTCATATAAATTGTACTAAAAGAAACATTAAATACGTATTTATACTGGGTAGACTTAAGTGATGTCAATCACTAGTGTTTACAGCAACATTAGTTCTGTTACATTGTTAGAAATGAAATAAATCTCTATTATGAAGGAGTAAAAAGAAATATTTGAATGATCTTTTCTAAGCTGCAATAAACTCTTTATCATCGAATATATGTTTGCACCTCAACAATATTAATTAAAATAAAGTTTAAGAATAATTTTGTCACAAGTGATAGGTTATCCATCATTATTTTTTGACACATAATTTCTTTCACAATACATTTTAAATGATAGGAATTTTCATTTAAATAAATTCTTAAGACAATTATATCAAATACTCAGATAATCAAATGAAAACATCGAAAGAATAATTTTTTCATCTGACATTTTAAGAGATTTAACATCATGTAATTCTTATTTGAAATGATAAGCTTCGAAATAATAAAATAATAGAAATAGCTACGCAAAAAATAATATTTTAAGTATCTTATAATTAGAATAAAAGCTTTTCTTTTATTTATCATTGAAATTAAAGCGATGTAAATTATATCTGAATTTTTTTATGAATAATTCGGTTCTAAGTTAACTGCGCCATTTTCTTCCCATCAACATAAATGACTACTTTCTGCTTGTATTTTGTTTACCGTTTTGAAATAAATATTTACTTAATCATGCTAGCTTTCTTCCACAGACTTAATTACAGCTCAGACACTGAGTAACATCTTGAATTTAAATGGATTATTTGTTTCTTGAGAGTACGTCAAAATACGATGAATTATTCTTCTTTTCCTAAATTGCCCTTTAAGACGAAGGAAATACACGAATGTAAACAACAAGCTTTGGCAGTTAAAATTAATTTTTCGATTCTCTGTTTGAGAATCAAATAAATAATAAATTTTTCCTCATCGAAGCAATTCTGTAAGTTCTCTCTGAATAAAGTCTCTTTATTTAATTTGTTTCCATTTATTTGGAAAAGTAAAAATATTTTTTTCTTAAATAATGTAACTTGACATTGACTGACATTCACGTTTTTTAAATTAAAGAATTTATTGAATTAACAAGGTAACAAGCAGTTTCAGTATTTTCTTTCTCTTGGAAAGAAACAATTGGTAAAAAAATTATTTTTATTTTAACGGTGGCAATTTATATTAAAAGTATTTCTACAAAGCATTAGAAAAATATGAACAATCTCAAATGATATTTCGTATCCAATGTTGTACTGCTCTGATAAACAAGAAATCTTTTTTATTTTCCATTTAATTACGTAATTAATGATAGTGCACGTTGTATATCAATCCTAAAAATGTTACAGACGAAACCTTAGAAGCATTTAAAGAAATTATAAGAATAAACAGAACACTAAATATGTTAAATTAGGGAACCTATATTGAGCTACAACAGCTACAGTTCTTAGCAAAGTAAAATATTTTTCTCATGATTATCAGCATTAAACTAAAATGCTTAACGGAGATTCTGAAATATTTTTTTTTGAATTTTGGTTTAAAAATCAGCTTTGAAAAGTTTATACTGTATTTTGGCCGCCGTTATTTTTTCTGAAATCATTATAAAAATCTATATTCTTAAACAGTATATTTCTACACAATACTCTCCATTTACTTTATTAAGATCCAACATTAGTTATATAAAGAGCACCATTTCACACCTTTGCAAAGTTTGTTTAGTTTAGTTAGATTAAGTTATTTTGAAATTCCTCGAGGGATACTTTGTGATGGATCTCGTAGTTTTAAACCTCGGTCAGATGACGAGGACTATACTTGAGTTGCGTTCCTATTCTTCAATCTTTCACTTGACACCAGCGAGAGCACATTTAACGTGCACGACCTTCAGGTAGGTATCTGAGAACCACAGGCTCCAACCCCACGATTCTGCTACGAGGTGGCTATTCTTCTCTTTCAAATGCAGTGGCGGCTCGTCCTTTAATTCTGCAGAGCTGCAGCACCCCCTGAAATTATTTTTTAAACTTGTATTTTTCGTTTTGAATCTTAATTGCAAACTTTTCCACTCTCAGAGATCAATGACTTACGAAAATCCAAAAAAAGTAATAAAAATTGAAAAAAGGCATAAAATGATCCAAACGAAGAGAGACGCAGGATTGAGCTGCAAAATAATCTGCTCCCGAAATCCGTTCACTGAGAAGAAAATCCGAGTGAAAAAGCAACTCATTGTTTCTTTAGCTTAGACGGGATATGGGCTGAAAGTCAACGCAGCTCTGTCTGGCACGGAGCCAACTGAACGAAAGAAAGATGCACTTTTCAATATATTTTTCGTTTTCTCCTCACTCTAACACAAGTTGCAATCTCATTGGCTGTTTATGAGTTTCGGTTCCTGTTGTGACGATAGATTAACCAAATAATACTATTCTCAATCTTTGAATTTTTTGGAGTATTTCAGTAAAAAACGTATTTAATATATATTTTAGATTAAAAATAAATATTCTGTATATGAGTTATTTCATATTCATTTTTGAAAGATTGTTATCGAATAAACTGGGCAAGGAGGGAAGTGTATATGTGGAGCTCTGACTATTATTGTATTTTTTTGTCAGAGGAATCATCAAATCAACATTCACTTTAATTTTTTTTTAGTAAAACTAATAGAAAATGTCATATGATAGTTATTTACTTTGTTTGAAAAGCAGGGAATTTCACATCTCGATTTGCAATTTAAAAATTTGCCCTACTTGGCGATAGAGTAGTAGCTTCTAAAATTGTATTCTCTTGATAAACATTTTTTTTGAAGCCCTTCTCGTTTCTGAGCTCACTAACCGGCACTGGTCAAACGATTGAATTATTGGCTATTTAAAAATCAAAGAAAAGTACTTACAATTTTTTTAATACAAAGGCATATTAATAATACTCAGTAGTTATTAAAAACGACAAAACATATTGTACTCAAATTACTTTTCCACACATTTTAACTTTTTCAGACATAAGAAAAAATGAGAATTTTGAAATGTGGTTGTCTCCTTTTTCTTCCTATATACAATAACCCATGAGAAACAATTCATTTCTTGTACCAATTTAGATCCTATTGCTTTAACCTTTTAGCGCGTTAGTGTTCTCTGATATCTTTGCTTTTCCCCAGTTTAATATTTTAAGAACCACACACATTATTTAACACATTTTGCCTTCTTTTAGACATAAGAAAAAAAATGAGAATTTTGATATGTGGTTGTCTCTTTTTCCTCCTATATACAACAACCCATGAAGAACAATTCCTTATTTGTGCCAATTTAGATCTTATTGCTTTAACCTTTAAGCGTGTTGAGTGCTCTCTGTTTACTTTGCTTTTCCACAGTTTATTATTTTAAGAAGCACACACATTATTTAACACATTTTACCTTCTTTTAGACACAAGAAAAAAAATGAGAATTTTGATATGTGGTTGTCTTTTTTTCCTCCTATATACAATAACCATGAAAAACAATTCCTTTTTGTGCCAATTTAGATCTTATTGCTTTAACCTTTGAGCGTGTTGACTGCTCTCTGATTACTTTGCTTTTCCCCAGTTTAATATTTTAAGAAGAGATAGAGTGTGAGAATGGCGACCCGTAAAGATAAGCAAATTTTATGATCTATGTTTCTTTCCGAGCAAATAGCATAGAATGAAGTAGTGTCTGGCTTTCGGAAAATGAGCTGGAACTGTCGTGACTTGGTAAAACTGAATACATAAACCTTCTCCCTCTATCTCTCTGCCCGAGATATATTAATGGTACTTTAAGACTGCGCCATATTCTTAGCGCAGTGATAATTAAACATATGGTTAGGGGACGGTGAGAAAGGAACTCCTGACTGAAATTTCGGAAATCCTTGTACATCGTGCATGATTAATGGAAACCATTTTAGCGAGGAATTGCAGTTAAGGCGCGCTGGTGAGGAGTTGAAGAAAATTTATTCTGAATCACGCCATTTGCCCAGACTTTTGCCAGGCCGATGATTAATGTTGTTGCTGTTAACAAGCGTCCTGCACGATTTCGAGTTGACTTCTACAGGCCCATTATCAGAATGGCGTCGCCGACATAGATGATTGAAACTGGCTCCCTCGACAGATAATCTCTTTCGACTTGACAAACAGTAAATTTAATTAGAATAAAGGAAATTTCCGCCGTTATTCGGATGACCTTGTCATTGAGAGCACTAATATGTGCGATATTCGTAAGTCGGAATTGTTCGGTACCAGAAGCTGAGTTTGTTTTAGAAGCTAGTGAAGGAATTCGAGGCGATTTTTATTTTATGAAAGAGAATTCGTATTCTAATGTCACTGTTTTCTTTTAAATTTCTACAATAAGGATTTTTAATTGGATTCTTTTGATGTGAGAACGCCTTTCCGCTCGTTACAGTGATAGTCGGTTTAACTTTCTTGTGTGACAAAATACCGTTAGATTTGAATCGTTAATAACTAAGAGACTAATAATGCGAAAAGAATGGCTGACCCCACAACGGATAGATCATATCTGTAAGAGTTTGTCGCATAGTATTTCTTTTGCCTGTGACGTCATCGTACCAGTGTAAGCGCATGCGCGTGATTGTTATGAATTAGCTTCATGAAAGGTTATAAATAATTGTAGCGTGGAGTGTGATTCTGGTGTCATTTTAAAGAACTTGAGAAGTATTACTTGGAACTAAAGTGAGACAATAAAAATATTTATCAGAATATAAGTAAAAATCGGTATTAAATTGAAAATTTCAAAATCCGCATGTTTTTTCATTATAACATGCAGAGTTTTCTTTCGAATTCTACGAAACTTACAGAATACTTGAAAATACGTAAGAAACATTGTATTAAAATTTGAATACAAAAATTTGAATATTCCGGGAAATATGAGCATTTGTAGTAAATAATAATTTACTGCGCATACGCGAAATGTAGTTCTATATGTTGTCAACAAATGGCGCCATCAAAAACTACGCTAAATAAAACATGAGAAAGGAGCAGTTCGGGTCCGAACGGTAGATTTTTCGTAAAAACATAGGGATAAAATCATAAAACAAGTATTTCGTATTAATATATAATTTAATTATCAACCTCTTTAATACAATATTTGCACAGAGTAGTATAATGGTTACAGAGTAGATAAATCACAAGTTTATCGCATGTAGGAAGGGTCTGTGGTAGCTTGTGAGTTATCTATTCTGTAACCATTATACTACACTGTGTAATATTGTATTAAAGAGATTGATAATTAAATTACATATTAATATGAAACACTTGTTTTATGATTTTATCCCGACGTTTTCATGAAAAATCTACGGCGTGAACCCGAACTGCGCCTTTCTCATGTTTTTTGGGATGAAAGGGAGTTTTGTATTTTATCCTTGCTCTAATGGAAGTTATTTGTGCTGTAACATCAGAATTTTTACTTTTCATGTGAACTGGTACAAATTTTCGAATCACCAAGTCAGTACCGTTTCACTTCTTTTCTTTAGTAATCAGTGGTAATTCTAATTATGCTGAAGGTCATTTCATTCCTTTTCGCTGATTGTGCCATGGTTACATTTATTGGTAAAGAGCAAAAATAAGTATAGGTCACTCCATGGACAGTGGCGAAACAAGAATAAATAAGAACCAAAGGAAACAAATTATTATTCGTGCGTGACATTTGACTTCCAACTTGTTAACTTCCTGTCCCCTTCTCAAGAGAAAATAATTTTGATCGATCATCAATCCAATTTTCATCTGAAAACTTATTTCCCGACCCGAAAATTGGAAAAATATGAAAATCAAATTTTAACCCTCTGATTCCTTAGACCATTGGAATAGAGGAACGTCAAAATACGGAACGTCCAAGCTTCTCTATTAAAAATATCCAAAATTCACTTCCTCCCTCAAGAAACGGAATGACAGCTGACACTCTCGAAATTCTAAGAAAACCCCCTTTTCCCCAAACCCGTCTGGGCGAGTCATTCTAACGAAGAAAGCATGCGCTGCGGGTGTGAAATCAATCACACTTAACGGCAGAGGATTTAAACTTTACAGTGATTTTCGGAATGCCGCCGTATTTTGCCTGTGAAGATGTTTGGGACTTTCCCGTATCGATAGAGTTAAGTAATGACAAATAAAGAAAAAATGACTTACAAAAACTTGTAATAGTTATTTAGTGATTTTTAATGAAATGTTTTGATTGAAGGTGATATTTACAGCTTTGTCCATGAAATATTAAAGAATATGAAACAAGAAGCACTTAAAAGTATCCGGTATACCAGTATTGTTAGTTAAAGAAGTCCTAATCTTCTTGGATTAGCTAGCATTTTCATGTTAAAAAATTGATGGAATCATTTCAATTGACGTCATCATCACGTGGCAAACGTAACGGCGCATATGACGTAACTTATAACTGCGCGTTTTCTTAATCATTTTCCAAATACGCAATGGGTTCTGAAATTAGATTCCCGTGTCGATAAAATTAGGTTCATCTTGTGAGCATGGGATATTTAGACGACTTTGAATAGCGTTGTCGATAAAATTAGATTCATCTTGTGAGCATGGAATATTTAGATGACTTTGAATAGCGTTGTCGCTAAAATTAGATTAATCTTGTGAGCATGGAATATTTAGATGACTTTGAATAGCGTTGTCCATAAAATTAGATTCATCTTGTGAGCATGGAATATTTAGATGACTTTGAATAGCGTTGTCGATAAAATTAGATTCAACTTGTGAGCATGGGATATTTAGACGACTTTGAATAGCATTCTCAAATTAAAATATTCTAACTCGTGAATTTTTTATGTTTAAATTTATAGTTTATTGCCTTACAGCTCCTATAATTTTAAGACAACTCTATCTTATATTAAGAAAAAGAAAATAAATGTACATTAATTTTAAAAATTTATCTAAAGTCGGGGCAAAATTGAGAAAATCTGAAAGAAGGTGAAAAAAATCTCATTAAAATAGTATCAAAATAATTGGGAGATCCCCAATATACTAAAACCAGATCCCCTTGGATTCGTTCGGGCCAAATCATAATTTGCAGCACCTGCTTCAGGTCTCAGTCCTTTAAGAACTCTGGAAGGGAGAAAATTGGAGGCTTTAAGTGAGACATCAAAAACAGACCGATGCCCATTAAGCGAGAAGCGAGCTGCAGAAAGGCGAACAAAAGAAGTGCAATTTATAAGTCGCCTTGCAGAATTAATAAGACGCTAGATAGTTTTAGTTTTTACAGCTTGCCTGGTTGGGGTATCGGGCTGATTGAACAAGAAATCAGACTCTCGGGCCTACATCTCCTCCCTGGAGTTCTCATTAAACATCGTTTGCCTCATTATTTGCAGAAACATTTCCTTTCTTCCAATCATCTTGCCTTTTATTTTTTACACGCTGAGTTCTTCTCCCTGGCTAACTCCTTACTTGTATTTCGAGTCTTTATTTGTGAACTAAAATAATGGCCTTCGAAGCCATACTTCTTCCAGAAAATTTCAACTTCTAAAATGTACTTATTTAGCAGTATTCCAACAGCTGCTGCCACTCATTAAAAGTTATCTTTGCTAATATGTCGTGGAAGAAAAATACCTCCAGCGATAAAGAAGTATTCTTTGTAAAATGTAATGTTGTAATTCTCTGCTGATTATATAATCTTAGGATAGTCTAGGATGTATAAATTTTAGAGACGCTTGTTACTTGGTTATAAATCGCACATAATTATAAAGAAAAGAGAAAACTATGTTTGTCGGAAATGGAATAGTAATGTTGAATTAATTTATTCATCGAGAAGTTCGTATTGAATCGAAACGTATTAGCGCAGAAATAAATTTCGTTAATAAGTAAACTGCTGTGATCTTCGATTAAGAAGTTAAGATTAATGACGTCATTGTTCGTTATATTATAATTAGTATTGTTTTTTATTGTTACTGTCAGACTTTTTTCTTACATGAGTCGATAATTTACTTTATGGGTAATATTTAAACGCCAAGCGGCAATTAGTGTGCATACTTGTTAATTAAATAGACAAATCGATGCATTAAAATGCCTTGCTATTCTAAATTGTTATTCTCTAATCTAAAAGCAAGAGAAGGAATACAACCCACATAACTGCTTGATATACCGACTTCTCGAGGAACAATTTTTCAACGATGTAGCAGTGATTTTTCCTGTATAAAAATATAAATTCTCCATTCTGAGATTATGCGAATCTTCAGAAAAGATATACATTAATAAACATGGAATAATCTGTAAACTCTGTGAAGTTAAATAAAGAAAATGTAAAATTCTGATAAGATTCAGTAAACGCCATCTGGAAGGAATGGAAAAGCATCAAAACCATAATGGATTTATGGAAATTAATTTTGAAACGGACTGTTCATACACGCACATATACGAAGATAGATAAAAAAGTTTACAAGGGTAATAAAAAATTATTATTATCAATAGACAGAAAATACAAAATGGAATTAAGAGGCATGCTTGCCATTCATTTTTCCACATAGTCACCCTGCATGGTAGAAATCACGTCCCTGCCCATTGAGTCAGTTCTCGGCAGCTGTTTGAAGAGAACCTGGTTTCAGATAAGTGTTTGGAAACCTTTGTAAACACTTATCTGGAACACTTACTGAAAACAAACATAATGCAGATGTTTCTTTGCCTTCGCTTCATCTGTCATTGAATTAAAAAAAAGTTAGGACTGATAATTACGGCCAATATCCCCGGTTTGTACGATATCGATTATCTTTGGGGTTTAAAAATACTGCTGCTGGAGAAGGATTGGGGTTTCGCTGGTCACCTAAATGCTTTATATTGAAATTGATCACTGGATTTTAACTTAAATTTTTTGGTCTAAAATTAAAAGTCTCTCTATGCCGTGCGATAGGGAATTATAAAACTTTGATCTGCTGCATGGGATCTCACCACCACCCCGAGTTGAACCATGGTGGAGGTGGCTGCTGGATATCATGTAGGCCAGGGCCTACATAGCCATAGCCAGGCCATATCAGGCCAGGGGTTTAAAGGTTTTAAAATGCTATTAAATGTTTTCGATAAGAAAATGCTATGTTATTTGATCGAAAATTGATATTCTGGGGTTTTTGTTTTCAGGATTATGTTGCTCATTGTAGGTGTGTTTTCGTTGATTGTTATTTTGGAATGATATTATCTTTCAATGTTTGCAAATGTCTTTGGATTTGAGTTCAATGCACCCTTTCGGGGGGCAATATATGTTATTGACTGCCGGGTATCTCCCCAGTTCTGCGACAGGTACATTCTAATGTTTATAAAGTTTTATTCTGTTGGAACTGTATTGATTTTGACCGGGGCTGGATGAGCAGCAGTAATTATCATATTCCTATATTTTATATTGACTCTTCGATTGGGTTCCGACTGTGTGGGTGCAATCTGTAAATATTTAAATGTTTTTTTTGTTCGTGCGGCCTTCGTGCCCGCTTGGGCTGAGGGTACGCTGTTCTATAGTGAGGTCAGGATTGTTTCTTCCCTGCCGGCCCGCTACAGGCCTTACATCCTTACGGGTAGGCCGGACCGGCATGGGTACTAAATAAATGAAAAGGTGTTTGGAAACCAGATTGGGTGCCAAATCAAGGCTGTATGTAGGTGGCTCCAGACTTCCCACTTGAACTTTTGCACCAATTCTTGAGTTTTGCGAGCATTATGGGTATTGCCATGCAGGAGGATGACACCATCACTCAACATGCCAAGGGTTTTGCATTGGATGGTTTCACGATGCCCCAGTGACTATTTCCTTCTTCTGAAATTCAAGGAACACTTATCTGGAACAAGGTTCTCTTCATTCAGTGATGTGGAAACAGCTGCAACAGCATGAACTGGCTCAATGGACAGGGATGTAATTTCTACTAAACCGGATTAAACAAGTTGGTTCTGTGTTCAGATAAATGCCTAAATATGTTTGGTGATTATGTGGAAAAGTGATCGACGAGTATTCCTCTTAGTTCCCTTCTGTATTTTCTGTCTAATGTTAATAAATTATATTTTTTATTCTTGTAACCTCGTTTGTTTCGTTTGTTCCACATAAGATTTTCAGCAAAATACAGCAATAAACTCAGAGGTATGGTAATATATATTAAGCGAAATAAATATCTGTATCAAAGCTGGTGCCGTAAATCGGGTCTAGCTGCTGAAAATTGCGGAAATATGCATGTAGGATCTAACTGAAGAACGACAATTATTTGCGATTTTTGTTGACGATGAAACGAACTAAAAACCAACTTTTTTAAGAACAAGATTACTAAAAAGCGTATGAGGCAGAATACAATGCTGCATAGAAATGATAATAATGTGACCAAAATTATCACAGTAGTCGTTTGAATTAGTTGAAGAGTTCGTCAACCCACAGTCGTCACGGTGGTCATAAATTATTGGAACCAATTCAAAAATTAATTTAAAAACCCTATCCCTTAAGACCGGGCGTATTTTTAATCAATGGTTTAAACTCCGACTACAACTCAAAAATGGACGATATCTGCCATACAAAGAGAAAAATAAATCTATAGATATTCTGGAAACGAGAAAAATCATTTCTTCCAGCATTTACTGCATATAATTAACCAGAAACAGAAATATAAGCTAAAGTATAACCTGCACGATCGTATTGGTTCGGTCTTAAAGGGCTATAATGTAGCTACCTTGTTTTTTCAAATAAAAGAGCATTTAAAACAGTTTTTTTTTCAGATAGGTCATGTGCTGTTACGGCGTTCTAAATCTGCAACAGATGGAGAATGAATCAGAATGTCTACCCATACGACAGACGGCACGTCTCTGGTTTCTACGAAGGCAAATGAATTGTACAGTTCAAAGACGCTTTCGCTTCGAGTATCAAATTTGTTCGCCTCCAGTAAGAACTCCAGCAAGCGTTGGCATGAAAAATTTAAGGGAACAGAAAAGTTGTTGACGATCATCGGTCTCAGACGAAGTTCTTTAACGAGTGAGGCAGACTTTCACTTTTTAATTGCTCATACCAACGCTTTATTGAGTTTTTACTTAGAATTTCGATGCTGTGAGCAAAAACTGGTGCAATTGATTTGCTTTCATGGAACCAGAGTCGCGTTAGACGTGCCTTCTGCTGCCTGATAACCATTTTGAAGCTTGTGTTGGAAATCTCTCGCTGCTGTAGATTTTGAGTGCCTTAACGGCTAGTTACCTACCTGAAAAAAAACTGTTTAAACTACTCTCTGATTAAAAAACATTCTACATTATAGAGTCTTTTTAAATTAAGTTTTGAAATGGGTCCAATAATTTATGACATGTCTGTACAGTGGTGTAAAACCGACTCATACGCACTCGAAAATACTAGGTGTAATAATGATATCTGTCTCAGAAATGACGATACCCGCTAAGAAATTCCCTGGTGTGTTCACACAGTTGCCTTTAGAAGAAGTCGTTTTTACTTCCCTTAGAAAGTAACTTCCGCTTTCAATTTCAATATTTTTTCTGTTTATAAGCATAGAGTAACATAACATTTATGGTACATTTGCAGTATTATGCTTTTCAAAATTGGAGAATATCTTTTGTCGTT